>VYZS01079907.1:7735-23585 GCA_013400695.1 Neodrepanis coruscans | reverse complement strand
TGTGATGTTTAGTATCCAGTTTCAGATTGCTCAATGCCAAAAATTACCCACAGTAAACCCCAAGCCAGAGCTTATCTGATTCTCCTAGAAACTTTTGATATGTTCCTAGTTGATTTCTGAGTTTTGTTGATTCCAAGCCTGGAGCTTCTTTTCTTAAAACTGTCTGACAGGCTCTTAAAAAAAGTCTGACAGGCTTTAAACTTCTGACAGGCTCTCTGTCAGATGTTAAAGTCTTTTTCTCTGTCCCTAAAGTCCCTGGAGTTCAGGTTCACATTGTCCCATATGCACACATTCAGGTGAACCATACTTCTTCAAGCTTCCAGATATAGGCATCCAGGGCAGGTGATGTGGACCTTGCTCTCAGTTTCTGTTGCCTTCGTTTTTGGGTGGCACCAGCACAGACATGGACAAAGAAGTCATTATCATCACTTCATGTCTTAAAGCAGCAGCTGACTTCTGGGAAAGGACAAAAATCTCACAGCACAGCTGACAATTGCTCCATACTTATACCATAGCCATGATTATAGCCTCTGTGGTCATGAATGATAACTACTGCCAGATTCCCCTCCCAGTCACCTTTTGGTACACCACAAGTCCCTCTGCAACATTATGCAGTATATTTAAAGTTATGCCAGATATGCGGAAAGCCTCAGCCATGTTGGCAATGTGTTTTCAAGCCACAGCACAAATGATGTTTGGAAGGGATCCAGAAGCAGAGACATCAGGTGCTGAGCCCTGCTGCACTAGTGTCCTGAACAATGGGTTATGACATGACACTTGAATTCACCTGTCTTCTCTCAGTAGATTAATTTGTCTGCATCAGACTTGCCAGAACACAAATATCCACAGATTGGCTCATGCAACAATTTCATTATCTATCTTGCAACTAAGTGTCCCTGGAATGTTCATGTAAGCTCATTTAACACATGCCCCAGTACACTTGGAAAAGCCAGTTAAACCTACACTGAAGGACTCTTTTTCCTCTGCTGCCATCTTGAAGTCCACATCGTCCTGCATTTCTTCTCTGTACTACATTTTCTCATCTGTGTTAAGCCCATGAAATTTTTGGCCTAAATAAGGCAGAGCCAAAGCCAGCACTGACTTTCTAACTTTTTTCTCTTGGTTAAGTTGAAATGCATTTTGGAGCAGGAGTAGTGAACACTAGCAATAACCAGCCACACATAAGCACATCATTCTCAGTATGTGGCGCTGTAAGTGTGCTGCTTGAAGACCAGAGCCTAGCAGCCACCCTAAATGCACCTTTTGTCTGTTACACATATCTTAGGGGAGAACAAATGTTTGGAGGGTGTAGGAAACAGTGCAAGAAGCAGTGGGACACACACCAGTCCTGAAGGTACCACTTGTATGTGTTATCCTGGGGCAAGACTTGTGTGGTCTTTAAATGCTTTGAGATTTGCAGGAGTCTTCTGTGGCAGCTCTCAGAAATAATGTAACAATGCAATGTAGACATAGACTCTCTAGACTCTGTTTCCATGGTTTCCAACAAACTCTAAAAGAAATCCCCAGTTTGGACTGAATTACTATGGGTTTTTCCTCAGTAGATTAGGCAAAATTCTGATAGCTATAGTACAGAAGAGTATGGATTTTGCTGCAATTAAAAACATCTGTTTTAAAACTTTTTGGGTTTGGTTAAGTTCTTCAGTGTTAGAAGTGAAACACTGAAATATATCTGGGAAACACGAACAATAAAAAAATCTGGGTGCATATTCATATGTATATGTAACATAAAAACCCAAACATCCCTTAAACAAAACAAGCAACTATGTAACAAATTAGTAGTATTGCAATGAAGTTGACAATGCTTACATGCCTCCTATAGGAAATTGTAGTATGTTCTAGACTACATGAATGTTGAAAAGTTCCTATAAGAATCCAGCTAGAAATGAATCCGCAGTTCTAAGAAAAATTGCAGAAAACACATTTGGATTTGTTTGGTATATGAAATGTAGTATAAAGTATAGTTACAAGCAAAATGTTTTCAAATTGAAAATTAATTTAATTACTCTCCTTTTTTTTTTTAATTTTGGCAGTAAAATGGAAAAATGATCTTTTCATTTAGTTTGTACTGTAATCTTACTGTATACGCAAGAAATTCCATCCATGTTGTATCCTTCTATAGCTATCCATATCCTGATTTATGCAGATGTACACTACTTTGTGGATGTTTTTTAAACATTGATGTCTGACACTTGAGAAGGGACTGTACAGTCCTTTCTTCATTTCTTTCTGTGTAATTTTATGCAGCGTGTAAAGCTTAGTACTCTGACTAATACAAATACTGCATTTTATTCATCTGTCCTTTTGTCCTGTCCTGCTTTGTTTTAACCATAGCTCTTAATGTATTTGCCCATAAGCACCTCCTAACAATTATTACATTTTTGCATACAGTAGGACACTTTCTGGCTAATTCATCTTAGTCAGTGCAATTACACTACTTTATATAATTTAGCAGCCTGAAACAATTTTTCAATTAAGTCTGTTTCATCATAGCATGCATACTCAGAAGACCATTAAAGATGCTAAGCGAGTTTACTAACCTGCCAAATCTTTACTGAAAATGTGGTAGGAGAAATAAGAGTCATCTGCGGCCTGCAACTAGATCTTTAATTTACTTTTATTATTATTTCAGTTTCCTTAAGCATTCCTGGCTGCCTTGTTGTGCACAGTCAAGAACAGATCCCATCAATATCAGTTTCCTTTATTTCTAAGCTACACTTAATAGTATAAACTATGCACCATAGAGGCCATAGAGCCCATTTCATGCAGTCTGATTAAATTTTGAGATACTGACAGCAGCAGTTGGCCGTAACTTTTATATCATAAATACCCTTTTATTCTGAGTTTGAAAATATTAGTGTTTTTCAGTGAAAAGTACACAGAACACTCCAACCCCTTCTCAATTACATTTGCATTTCAAAAACATTAGGAAGTTAGGACTGTAAAAAGAAATCTGTTAGATTTTCACAGTTGGCTTTTGCTGATGTTGCTGCTTGTGTAAAAAGATCAAGGAAAACAATGTCTAGATGTAAGGTAGATTTCAAGTGTAAAGTGACTATAATATCAGAAATGAGGCATTGTGGCTAGCATGCCTCTTTCCTACTATGCTACACAGTCCTGGGTTCTGTCTTTTTTTGTGTTTAATAGCATTACAGAGAATATAGAGATTTTTTAATTATTTTTATGGAAAATAGTATGTATGGCTTAGACTTGTCATTATGCTTACTTTTAACAATGACCTCCTAGAAGTAAGAGGATGAATTTTATTGTAGAATGAAAATTTTCTTTTTCTGATACTTAAAAACAATAAAGAAGGAAAAGTGGGAAATTTTTCTTAGTGACCCTGTTTGCTGCATTATCACACAAACCTCTATATAGGCACAAATAAAGAAGCAGAAGGCTTTGGTGCAAGCATTGAGGGGCAATTATTTTTGCAAGTCAATATATTGCATAAACACACCATAAAAAGGCAGGGAAATGGTATAGATTTTGAACATGTAGACATGTCTGGATTTGTTTGAGTGAACTATTCAGAATTGTTTACATATGATGGGAAAATGTACCCAAGGACTAGACCTTAAAAGACAAATAAAGAAAACCAACATGAGTGAAACTGGAAAAAAAATAACTGAGAGGTCATGAAACAATGAGAACTCTAACCAGCGTAGGAGAAGTGGAAAGTAGGCCAACACTGACACAGAGTACAATTTTGACTTTCTAGTCCAACATTAAGAACTTTAAAAGTGTGTATTTCACTGGCTAAAGGAAAAAAAAGTTTCCTTTCTTGGCAAAAAATGCTGTGCCACTGCACATGTTTTTGTATTGTATCATTTTCAGAGATTTAGGGTTTCTAACAAGAACTATATATCCTTTTGGTGGAAAAAGACTTAGTGAAAGAAATTAGATGCAGAAGCCAAGGATTTTATTTCAGAATAGTGAAGGTATAGAATTTCTCCTTACAAAAACTTGAATGACTGTGCCTAGCATATTGCAATGGGTGAACCTCAGCTGGCTATCCAGCCATTCTCTCGTGTCCCTTCCTCAACAGAACTGGGGGGAAAAGTAAGGTGAAAAAGCTTGTACATTAAGATAAAGATGAGGAGATCACTTATGAACTATCATCCCAGGTGAAACAGAATCAAGTTGGAGAAAACTAGTTTAATTTATTGCCAGTTTATATAGAGCTGGATGGTAAGAAGCAAAGACAAAACCTCTAAAATCAAAACTTCTCCCCTTATCACGGTTAGGAGGAGGTTTTGTTTTGGTTTTTTTTTCCTAGGGTGCTGTTATCAACAAGGAGGTTTTACACTATTACTGAAAACATTCTATGTGAAATGACTCTGACAATAAGGACTAGCCCACATTGAACAAACTGCAAAACAATAAGTAACAAAAAAAAAATTAAAATTATATATTCATTCAGAATTTTGCCACTAAAAAAGTTGCCTATATACAAGAATGTACCCTGTGTTAGATGTTAGATGAAAAGATTTCCAGTTCATTCCTATAGTTGTCCGGCTATTTGGAGGAATTTTTACCACTACTAGATTTAGCTTTTTCTTAAAGGAAGAAAAGCATACTAAATGGTATTTAATGCCCAAAGGGAAGCAGCTGTTGTTTTTCACTCTGTCCAGAAATCAACTAACATTTTGATTGAATCTGGGAGAGGAAGGGCAAACTCATGTGGGAGTAATAACTGTGTGAGGAAACAGGCACTGTAGGAATGAAAAAGGGTAGGTGGGTGGATTATGTGCACATGATGTTGATGGTGCATCTGTACCCACAGGAATGCTGAGCTGTTGCACTGTTCTGCCTCATTTCAGGCTTTGATTTTAGAATTGTAGAATACTGAAGATCATAGAATACTGAAGCCAGTTATAATCTTTAGTAATGGCACATCCTGGAATTGCAAGGCAAGGTTATTGAAGAGTTTTCATATAATTTACTTGCAAATTATTTAAATAATTTTCATATATATCACACTTAATGGAATGCTACACTGAAATGTTAAGGACTGGAGGAGAGTGAGGACAAGACATTGCAGTGTTCAAGGATAATACTGATTCTGATTCACTACCTTGTATGTCACGCTCTTTTTCCTGTAAATGCACAGTAGATGTTAAACCTAATCCAAACTTAACTAGTATAAACCCAGAATTTTAATCACCTTTTTCTCTATGTGCAAGACTCTGTGTATGTATACATAAAAAATAAATTTGTTACGGTCAGTCTACACCCCCGTGGAGATAAGCCAAGTAGACATAAATTTAAACTCCAAACTAGGAATATTTCATGCAAGGCTTTTCTTTATACCTGCAGAACTTTATGAAGGGAACTGATAGCAACGTTTTTGCATATATAAGAAAAGAAATAAGATGAAGTTAGGTTTTTTTGGCAGAGGTGGTCTGAGAGCTATTTGTTGGCTATGTTGTATATCTACATTGTTTTAGCTTCACATACAGGCAATAAATTACTTTGAAAAAGAAGGATCGGTTACTTAAGAACTAGAATTCCAAGGCTGATATTAGGAATGTTATAATTATTTTAAGCCATGATTATATGGGCTGAAAGAACTGAGGGAAGTCATGCACGAGCAAATAGCATTTTTAAAAGTTTTGCTGAGGAAGTATCTGTTCTTTGGAAGGATGGCATTTCTCTGTTGGAGAAAAATTCCATGCTTTACATGGAACCTAAATGAAATGAAAATGCTGTGATGATTTGCTGTATGAGAAGAAAATCCATCAAAATCAGTGTGTTGCTTTCTTAATGCTCAATAATATTGGTAGTATTATCTAATGCTTTATATTCATACAAATGTTCTGAGTCAGAGACATTAGCTTACTGGACATTGTTTCAATGATGAATGAAGTGAGGCTATAATAAGAGAGAAAATACTATGCTTTGAAATGCATTCCATTCTTTAGTATAGTATTCTGAGATAGGTATTCTTTTATGGAAATAAGCTTCATATCTGCTGATCTAATTCACTGTTCTAGTTTAATTCTAGCAAGTATCAGGTACTTACACGGACTTATCTGATATACACACTCTGAATTTTACTGGAAATGACTAGTGTAGAAGAAAAATTAGAAGATCGGATTTAAAAAGGGATTGAGAAACTTTGAGAAGAAAGGTTACATTCCATAGAAAAAATGGTTCAAATGAGATGCAAAGAACTCATAAATAAATGAATTTGGTATGCAGATTTAATGAGCCGATAACTCAGTAATGTAATTCCACAGCATTTCATTCTTCAGGTAGCTTGTATGAATTGCTATTCTCAGCAGAGACCTTTAAAATCCTCAGTAAAGAAAAACTCCAGCTGAGGTCAGTTTGAGTTCTTCTTGTGTACAGATTGAAAAGAAAATTCTGAAAAGATTTACATATTTGTCTTTATTGTTGTTGTAATTGATAAAGGGCAACAAGCATTGGACACAGAATCCTAGAATCATTTAGTGTTTTGGGTTGGAAGAGACCTTAAAGACCATCCAGTTCCAACCCCTCTGCCACCTTTCACTAGACCAGGTTATTGAGAGCCCCATCCAGCCTGGCCTTAAACACTTACAGGAGTGGAGCATCCACAACTTCTCTGGGCAACTTTTTCCAGTGTCTCACCACCTTCACAGTAAAGCCTAATATCTAATCTAAACCTACTTTCTTTCAGTTTGAAGCCATTCTTCTTTGCCCTATCCACTACATGCTCTTTGTCCCTCTCTGTCTTTCTTGTACACTTACTTCAGGTACTGGAAGGCCACAATTAGGTCACCTGTAAGCCATCTCTTTTACAGGCTGAACAATCCCAGTTCTCCTAGCCTTTCCTCACAGGAGAAGTTCTCCAGCCTTCTAATCGTGTTGGTGTTCCTCCTCTGGGCTAACTCCAACAGGTCGATGTCCTTCCTTTGCTGGGGACCCCAGACCTGGTTGCAATACTCCAGGTGAGGGTCTCACAAGAGATAGAATCCCCTTCCTTGACCTGCTGGCCACACTGCTTTTGATGCAATATGGGAGACTTTTGGCTTTGTGGGCTGAGTGCAGATTGCTGGGTCATGTCCAGCCTCTCCTCCACCAGCTCCCCCAAGTCACTCTTGGCAGGCCAGCTCTCGGTCCATTAATCTCCCAGCCTATGTAGATACTGCAGTTGCCACAACTCAAGTGAAGTACCTTGNATCTAATCTAAACCTACTTTCTTTCAGTTTGAAGCCATTCTTCTTTGCCCTATCCACTACATGCTCTTTGTCCCTCTCTGTCTTTCTTGTACACTTACTTCAGGTACTGGAAGGCCACAATTAGGTCACCTGTAAGCCATCTCTTTTACAGGCTGAACAATCCCAGTTCTCCTAGCCTTTCCTCACAGGAGAAGTTCTCCAGCCTTCTAATCGTGTTGGTGTTCCTCCTCTGGGCTAACTCCAACAGGTCGATGTCCTTCCTTTGCTGGGGACCCCAGACCTGGTTGCAATACTCCAGGTGAGGGTCTCACAAGAGATAGAATCCCCTTCCTTGACCTGCTGGCCACACTGCTTTTGATGCAATATGGGAGACTTTTGGCTTTGTGGGCTGAGTGCAGATTGCTGGGTCATGTCCAGCCTCTCCTCCACCAGCTCCCCCAAGTCACTCTTGGCAGGCCAGCTCTCGGTCCATTAATCTCCCAGCCTATGTAGATACTGCAGTTGCCACAACTCAAGTGAAGTACCTTGCACTTGGTCTTGTTAAACCTATAACCTGTAGTAGTAATTATTTTAAGCAGCAAATAATATCACTTATACTGTGAAATATATTGCAATATTGTCCACCTTCGAGGTCTCCATAGCTGCCTCCTTGAACTTCATTCACAATTTCACCCATCTTTATATCACTAAGGCTGCTCAGCCTCCTTCTGATTTTGAGGGTGGTCCATTATTGCATGCTCAGACAGTCACTGTAGGACTGTCCTGTATTTCAGATATGGTTACCTGTACATGTTTTCTTGTTCATGGTCTTCAGGAATGATACAAGAGGTATGATGTGGTCTTTCAAGTGATTTTTCTTATTTAACAAGTGTTTTACCCTATGAAAATGTTGTATACTTCTGTCATGGGTTGAGAGATAAAGCTGTTTTTCCCCCTTTCCCCCCGGTGGGGGTGGGGACAGGCGGGGCTGGGGCCGGTCCCCAGCATGGCTGCGTTCCCTGCCCGCAGCACTGGTGCGGGCAGTGCAGGTCCGGGCACCGGACGAGCCCGGCGCGGATCTGCTGAGCTGCCTGGACGAATGTGCCGCGTTCCTGAGCATGGCACGGGCTGGTGGCGGAGCTGCGCTCGGCCGGTGGTGAGCAACGGGAGCGGCGGCAGCTCTCGCCGGTGCGTGGACGGTCTTGGCTGGGCGCAGTGGCGCGCGCGCCTGTTGTCCCAGCTGCCGGGAGGGCCGAGCCCGGTGGATCACTTGAGCCCAGGGGTTCCAGGCTGCAGGGGGCTGTGCTGGGTGGGTGCCGAGGGCGCCGCCATAATTGGATCTGCACTTCCGGCTTGGGGGACTGGCACACCTCCTGTCCGGCCCGGCGCTCCCGTGAGTGGCTGGAGAGCAGGGTAGGGCCCGGGCACTGACTGATCCAATCGGAGAAAGGCAGGCCCCCTGGGGGCCATCTGCGCATGCACAAAGAGGAGTCCCCTATAAAAAGGTGAGAGGGGACACCATTTTCTTTTTTTGACGCTGGACACAGCCATAGCAACATCGCTCCTTGTCCCCGCGCCGAGACTAACCTCCGCATGTGGACGGATTAGTGACCCAGTGGAGGCAGCACGGTGTAGTATCCCTGGGGGTGGACTGTTTCGGGGTCACATCTCTATGCACCCCCCGCGCTGAGCTCTGTCCCGCATGCGGGCTGATTCAGCGGCTACAGCGCAGATTTAAGACCACATCTTTCCATCAGCACTGGTATTCTTTCCCGGGAAAAGCGGGGGGGGGGCGTTCGCGGTTGTTGCTAACTGTCTGAGTGCTTTTTCAGAAGCCGAGTGGAGGCTCGGCGCTATCCTAGGGTCCTCAGGTCGGCCGCAAAACCTGGGAGANGGCTGCTTTGCCCAGAGGGTACTGTGTAACCTCTAGTCCTTTCCCCTCCTCCCTTCTCAAGTGATACGTGGCCGGTCCAGGGTATTGGGAACCGTCTTTTCCGGGGCAGGGTGTAACATATATTCCCTTCCCACTCCCCTTCTCAGGTTACACTCTGTGTGTGTGTGTGTGTGTGTGTGTTTGTGTGTGAGAGGGAGTCCCCGCTGGTCACAATTGGGCAATTACCCCCATTCATTCCCCCATATATCTACCCTTTAATAAATTCCTGCCTTCCCTATCCGTCTCTTGTCCATTGATAAACCTAATATTGTCCAAAACCAGGACAATAGTACACTGAATTCTGTCATGAGAGACATAAAATTGCAAGAACAGCAAGAAAATTTTGTTCTTTGATCAGAGTTCTTTTTTGATGTGAAAAGATCCCTGACAAACGAGCATTAACATATCTCTCAATGCTTGGCATTAAAAAAACTAAAGGTCTGAGAGTTCCTTCATAGACAGAAATCTGATCAGTGTGGCACATCTAACATGCTCAGGATATGCTGAGGATGTGCAACTGGGCACCCAGTGCAGCGCAATCTGTGCAACTCATCCAGCACATTCTGTAGGTATCAAACATACTGTGTATGCCTCTAAAAATCTGCATGGATGATGCATGTACCATGCTTTATGTGTCCATTTTCCCTAGCTGGACTGTTCCCTACCTGAGAGGTTCCACATGAAAAGCCATATCAGCAATCTAGAACAAGCTGAAACAGTAGTTTACCATGAGAAGTAGGAGATCTGACAAGAACACATCAGTGTAGACTAGAAGCTCTCTGAGAAAAAAGATTTCCTGCCTGCTGCTTCATCACTTCTGTTCTGCAATGAGATATATGAAAAAACAAAGCCTTGATACAACTAGTCTCCACTAACTTCTTATCTCCTGGGAATCTGCCTATATGTTGCAGCTGTCCTCTGTCACTTAACGGAGTCAGTCTTGATCTCAGGACACAAGATGTATCAGAAAATGGAACAAAAATAGTATTTCTTCCATACTTTATCTCGGGTGTGTAACTATGCTGTTTACTCCTGGGGGATGTCACTTAGACTAACATAACAAAGCACATTAGCTCTGCAAAACCTGCAACCATCTGTGAGAAAAACAGAAGAGAAAACAGGCTATTGGGACAAAGAGTCCCTGAGATGTAATTTCCCAGCTGGGATGTTATTCAACGTGGCCCAGTGCCGAGAAGCCCCAGTCTGTTTCTGATCTCCAGGTCAGTTTCAAAGCAGTTTTGTAATAAACGAGGCATGTTTATGTGTCCACCAAAAATAGCAGTAGCTGTTAAATCTGAAGCCATTTAGCATGGCTGACACAGTCTTCAGATTCTTTCTTCTTAGTTTCTTGGCCCAATTGTTTTGCAACCTAATGCTGAAAAAACATAGTTCTTATGTGTATTTGTTTTGGAAAAATATCTAATCATCATGCCATTATGACTGCAGTTTTGGAATCTATTTTTTAAATGTTGCATTTTGATTTTTGGAAGCATGGAATTGAAAACACAGAAAAACAGCTGAAGATTTTATTTTCTTAACTAATTTGTCACCATCTGCAGTTTGTCTTTTGCTAGAAATGTGATTTATTTTGCTTTGCAGGATGCTACATCTTACTTTTCTGTTTGGTTACAACTCCAACATTTTAACTTATTTCCTTCTTTCCATCATGAAATATAACTTAGTTTCACCTTGATTCTGTTAAAATTCTTTTTCTATTGTCTCAGGCATGATTTTTACAGCCAAGTTTAGCCAGGGATCTGTAGAGCACATCTTTTGGAATACCTCTATCAAGGTGCCGTAATGTGGAATACATGTAATGAATTTTACTTAGGCCTCGCAAATAGCTACAACATGATAACTTGTTGCTACCCTCTTGAGATAGACTCAGTGCTGTGATGCAAGCTATTTTCTTGTCCTAGGAGCAGCCAGTTTGCAAATAATATAAAACAGAGTGGCAGGAATCTATTTTTCTTTTTTGCTAGCAGTTCAGTGAAAGGTTTGTGTTAATGATTTTTTTATTTTTGTTTCTTCACAGTGTTCATAGTGAATCAGAGTAATTAATTAACTGCCTTGTTTGTAATCAATGGATCATACTTTCGATTCACATGAAAATTTTTCTTAGAATCTCAGAAATCACTGTCTTGTGGGCAAGACTACTTGGAGTAGTGCAGTTATATTTCCTGAGTGTAATTCTTAACACCCTATGATTAGGCAATGTATAGTAGAATAATATTTTTAGCTGAATGAGAGTCCCCAAAAAAACTGACAGTAAGATGTGCAAATAAGGAGGAAAAACAAGCAAGACTAAACAGTTACAATATAGCCTATAAAGCGTTACTGTGCCTTTCTGAAATCAGGAGAGTCTTCATTGTACTTATTGTAGGCAGTGTAAACATTACAGGTCTAGTGTTTGTCTCACTTGAGAGGTAGACCTAGATTGATGGAGCTGTGACAGAGCTGTCTGTTCTACTGCTCCAGTGCATATCATGCTTAGGGAATTGTCAGAGAAGACAGAAGGAAAGATGTCATTGCTCTGTCTCCATCAGTCTTAAGCTGGATTTGTTTTACCTGGTCTGCTAGAGATGGGACTGACAAGAGAACTAGGCAGCCCTCACAGCTTTCTGGAAGCTTTTTCTGCTCCTCCTTATAAGAAAAGGATACCATCTTTGGTAATATAAAATAGTCTTTGCAGCAACACGCAGGAAACTTATTTCAGAAGGTACAAGTCCTTTGGCTTCAGGGGGCAATGCATATGTTATTGCCAATGCTAAATATTGTCCATTGTTTCAGAGTAGCTTACATATGTTTGTTTTTACTTTCAAACAATAGGCAATGCCCCAGGGTGACAGTGCTTAGGCTGAATGGATCCTTAGAATGAGAAAACACGATTTGTCAAATGACTTATTCAGAAAATACCAAACTGAATGAATTCATTTGAACAGCTCTATTATGTTCCCCTGGTGTGCCATTCTTTAAACAGAAGAACCTTATTAGTGTAACTCCAGGCCTAAGATGTTAATGTTTTCTTTGGATCTGTGTTGGAATCTACATATGTAGGAAGCATTTTAATTTTCTAATTATTACAAATGATGTTCTGTTCTTTAGAAACAGAAGTATTTTCAGGGGAAAATGTTATGCTCAGAAAGAAACAAAGTAAACACTTTTTGTGTAAGGTTTTCACTAGAATAACTAAAACAAATTGACCAAGCTCATTGGATTTAATCAAGCTATGACTATGAACTTTGAAAAATACCACTCAGTAACAGATTTTCTGCCTGTAAGCTGTCTTTAGACTGAAAATATGTAGCCATTGCTGGATTCCTACACTGCATTTTGCTCTTTTATTAGGGAGTATGTTCTTAAGTCAATCTATTAAATTTGCTCTTTTGAAGAAAAGATGCTAGATGATAGTTAATGCTGTATTATGGGGGGTGAGGTGTGTGTGTTAAATTTTACAGTCTTTCGTACAGAGTTTTCCTTGATCACAGAATCATGGAATATGCTGAGGTGGAAGGCACCCATCAGGATCATTGAGTCCAACTCCTGGCCTGTGCAGGATACCCCAAGAATCACACCATGTGCCTGAGAGAGTAGTACAAATGCTTTCTGAACTCAGACAAGTTTGTCGTTGTGACCACTTCTCTGGGGAACCTGTTTAAGTGCTCAACCACCCTCTGAGTGAAAAACCTTTTCCTGATATCTAATCTAACACTCCAGTCCTGTTACTGGTCACAAGAGTTCTGCGCCTCTGCAAAGCTAGAACTTCAGTCAAGTCTCCCTTCAGTCTTCGCTTCTCCAGGCTGAACAGACTAAGTGACCTCCGCCACTCCTCATGTGTCTTCCCCTCAAGCCCCTTCACCATCTTCATTGCCCTCCTTTGGACACTCTCTAAGAGCTTAATGTCTTTCTTATATTGCAATGCCCCAAACTGCCCACAATATTCAAGGTGAGGCCGTACCAGTGCAGAGCAGAGTGAGACAATCAGCTCCTTCAATTGGCTGGTGATGCTGATGCCTGATGCTCCCCAGGACACGGTTGGCCCTCCTGGCTGTCAGGGCACTGCTGACTCATATTCAACTTGCCATCAACCAGGACCTCCAGGTTCCTTTCCATGGCACTGCTCTCCAGCCTCTCTTTCCTTAGTCTATACACACAACCAGGATTGTCCCATCTCAGGTGCAGAATCCAGCTCTTGTCCTTATTAACTGTCATACAGTTGTTGATTGCCCATCTCTTTAATTTCTTGAGGTCTCTTGGCAAGGCCTCCTTGCCATCAGTGGAGTCAACATCTCTTCCCATTTTAGTGTCATTGACAAACCTACTTAGTATTCCTTCAAGTCCTGCATTTAAGTCATGTATATATTTGCTACTGGATGGACAGAGATTTTAAGAATGAAAAATCAAACCTTCAAACTCTAGAGCAGTAGACCTCAGCTTATTCAGAGTAGTACTGTCAAAGAGTGATACCCCTTCATAAGCACAGAAATAGAAATTTGGTTTTCATAGCATCTCGTGGTTCCTTTACACATCTGGACAGCATTCATGCAGACTTGTGGTATAGGCATACAGACCTACATCCAGTAAAATACAATAGCTGTTTTTTTCTGATCAAACTAGTTCCTAAATCATGTAGGACTAATGATGTCACCACAGATGGATGTGAATATTGCAGAAGGAGTACAATCAATAGGGAATAGCTGTATTATGAAGATTTTCTCATGCTCTTTAGTTAAGGCTGAGGGAAAACGTCTGTTCAGAGCTGATGATATTATTATGCCACTTACATAGAATCAGGTTGTGTTTTAAATTGCTGAACAATTCAAGCAGCAGACTGAGGCTTATCCACAACAGTAAATATATGCTGTATCTTTACAGGAATCTATTTCTGATTATACTAGGATGCTAATATGTGTCTAACACTCAGAAGGTGATTTCTTAATGGTTTTGGTACATATATTAGAAGTAATTAGCATTAAAAAGTGTGTCATGCACTTTTTTTTACTCTGACCTTGTTTCCATCACCCTGAAACCTTTGCATACACATCCTCAAAGCATGGTAGCGTATCTAATCAGCTTCATCACTAAAATTTTTTTATTAATTTTATTTTTAATTTTGTGTCATATCCGTCAGATTCTGTTTCATCTGACCACAAGTTACACAGCAATATGAGCTAAATTTCAGTACAATTTCTTGGTTAAGATAGAAAAATTTTAGAAGTTTGTGAAACTGAAGTATATAGTGAGGCCTAGAACTCAGTAATTTTATGTTGGGCAGCTTTGGCTGAAAAAAATGTCACAAAATGAAACTGGATACCAAGTTGTTATACAGAAATTACAAAGCCATGCAGGCAGTATTAATAACAGAAAATAACTGTGTTCACCTTATTTTTGGATATAGTCACTCTCTGTTTAAAATATTAACTGAGACCAGGATATTATTAGCAGAAACTTGGAGGAGGTAAAATTCCTTGGTTTTGACTTTGCTTGTTTGTGCTTTTAAGACCCTGTATTTATTTTTTAAGCTTCCTATATTTGGACAAAAAAACAAAAAACAAAACCAAAACAACAATAACAAGAAAAAAGAGCTGTATGCAAAGCTGTTTTTCTGACTTAATTTTCCTTGTTCTTTCTCTTCACATTAATTTCTCAGAAATAAGAGATAAGCTGTATTTAGTTATATGACCATTCTGAGCACTAAATTGACAGATTATGGCTGCTTATCCATATGGCATTGCTTTTCAGTCATGCTTATTGGACCAGCTTAATATTTAACTCATGAACAAATAGACACGATAAACAAAAGAACAACAGTTTCCAGATGTGCAACATTTTTGTCTCTTTTCTAGCATATGAAGATAGATACACAGAATATTTGTTAACTTTGAGCGATAACTAAAATAGCAGACTGGCATCTAAGGTATAGCTTAAATGAAATTTAGGTACCTAAATTCAGGAGAGCTATCCAGGNTTCTGCATCTGCCTCAGTTCACTCCAACCTCCTCCCTGCCCATGGGGGTGGGGGGGTGGTGGAAGAAGAGAACCTGTTAAATACAAAAACTGCCATTGTTAGGGCATACAGAAGCACTACTTTATTGACCAAGCTACCTATCCCCTCCCCACTGAGAATCCAGCTTGGTTGCCTAAAAATGCCTGGGCACCAATAAATAGTGGCAGCCAACCTTGGGACAATAGAATAAAGGTCCGAGGATTTGTTTCTAAATTCAGAAAGCATCCAAGTTCTGAGGTCCAGTTTCAAGGAGATGTTGAACTGCAGTCCAGCAATCTTAGTGTCTTCTATTGGTTATCCTAGATATTCCAGTGTTGAGTATCTGGACTATTAGGAATTTATGTGCACTAGTCACTTTCCATGTTCTGTTTCCTACAAAAAGAAGTTCTGTGCCTTTGGGTGAGTGGGACTTGTGGAACAGCCTAGCATTTCCCTCATTTAGATGAATGGAACCTTGGGGAATACCTCAACAATTAAGGCCTATGGAGCCTATGACAGTATGTACTTAGAGGAAGAGAGAGGGCCAGAATGATGTAATCAGAAAAATAAATTCGGTTTCTCTACAGTTTTGCTGTTTAGCCCTATCAAATAATTTTTTGTTGTGTAGCAGCCGGAATGCAGTGTATGAAAGGCTATTAGGGAAAAAAAAAAACCAGTGTGGGATAAAGGGTGCTGTGTCAATGCAGACCAAACAATAAACAGTTACAGGAATGACTGTCAATCAGAAGGGGTAAATAATCATCTTGT
>VYZS01079903.1:0-16717 GCA_013400695.1 Neodrepanis coruscans | reverse complement strand
TTTAATAACTTTAAAATAATATTTTTTTTTCTAAATCTCTAAATAGCTGAGTGTCTTTTGTAGAAATAAAGCAAGCAGGTCTTCCTCTCCTAAAAACTCCCCCTTAGCCCCAGAATTAGGTCCCATAGAGGCAATTAGATGGGAACACTTCAGCCCTCCTGGTCAAAAGTTACAGTCTAGTAGAGAAACCCAACTTAAAATAAATCTCAAAATAGAAAACACTAGGTAATATCAATTACAATTGTCATGAACTGTGATATTTAAAGGCCCCACAAGCTCGTACAAAAGCAGTGATTTAGTGGAGGGGTACTGAATTACACAAACCCACAGTCTGCCCCAATGCACTGAGCAACTGTAAGGGATCTATCACCTAATATACCTATCACACAGTATTTCTGCAGCCATTAGAGACTGACATACTCGACAATCACCCAGAGATAATTATAAGGGCATGGCAAACATAGCAGCTCTTCTTGAAGTCAAGTTAATATTTCTTTTATTCCAAAAGTCCAGAAGAATCTAAATCAACAGACAAACATTATTACTCTTCCAGGGCACATTCACAGATGGAACCTATAAAGGCTACACAAAGAAAAATGAACAAATCAATACAGTTAACTTCTAATTTTCTTTATATTCATAGCTTTTCAAGATTGCCAAATTTATTCTTCCTTCATTTGTTCTCTTATAAGACTCAAGAGGATAATGCTGACCTCTAAGACACGTATTGCAGCAGGTTTGTTAACACTCTTCTTCATTAAGCGTGTGTAATATCTGACTGATTTTAGCAATGTTATGTGTATGTCTAGATACTCAGTAGCTCAGTAAGATCAAATGATGCACAAATGCAAATTTACATGGTCAGGTGTATATTATGTAAATGCATTTGTTAACTGGACTCCATAATTTGATAAGAGTATGCACTCATTAATGATGCAACCACAGGGAAAAAATAGGCATACTAATTCATTAGATAATAGTCTGTAAAATAATTTAGCCACCCTATAGCATTTTAAATTAATGCACTCAAACTCCTTTGAAACCTTCCAAACAAAAAAAAACCCAAACCTGAATCTTTGTGTTCCTAAGAGTACATGTTTGGCCACAGCTTTATTTAGTTGAAGCAATGAAGTGATATATATTCACGCTATTAGAAAAACTTACCACATACCTTCCTCACTAACTTCTTAAGATGACTGAAAAGTCTCATTTTGGAAAGTGCGGTCTTTCAGATACATTTGTCACTCACCACTCTGAACCTCTAGTAAGTGCATATGTAAAGTGATGCCATAGCAGCTATACAGACTGGGAAGAACCTGGTGACAAAGTGCTCAGCTGGGCTGATTTGAGCCTCCAATTTACACTTTAAATGTAAAGCTATCTGTATCATTAACCGGGTGACAGGTTATGCCTATAAGCTTGTTTAGATGCCTGCCTACATTGGAAAACACTCCTTCCTATTGTACAGCTGTAAGAGACCTAAAACCTCACCATACACCCACAATAAAAAAAAGCACAGAGCAGATCAGTCAGTAATGTTAACTGTCCAAAAAAGGAACTAGTGAAAAGAGTGAAAAGGTCACTGGTGCATTATACCCTCTCCCCAAGGCTCTTCTAATCAATCTAATGAAAATACAGGATGTACATTTTTTTCAAGGTGGCACTGATTAATTTTATTCTTCCTAATTACAGCATCTGTACTGCAGACTGATAAAAGTTAAAACATCCAAGCATGGAACTACAGTGAACCTTGTGATTTACGTTCTCATCTGAGTACCAGAAACTACATAAGCATGTAGTTATTTGTCTGCATTGGAGAAACACGTGTCAGGGAGCAAGAGCAGAAAAAACAAGGGATCTTTGGGGCAGGAGTGCACACCAACCACCAGAGCCCTTCTCCTACTAGGGGAGAAACAAATTTCCTGATGGATTTGAGTAGTAGTATCTGGAACACTAAAAAAAAATTAATTAAAATCAGAATCTGAATCCTACACCTTGGATTTATCCTTTATGGCTTATGCTAACATCTCAAAAGACTGTACTTTGAAAACTTTCTTTGCCACTGCTTATATGAAAGTTATAGTTAAGGACGCTATGTTCAAGAGAAAGGTAAAGTTATTTATACTCATTAATTGTTGTTACTGCAAATATTCTTGTTCTGTGCAGAGAACACATGACTTGTTTTTATAGAGCTCAAGCTAATTTCTTGTGTGTTAAGAATTTGCTCTAAGGCAGGAATGCTTTCAGGTGGGCTATACGGAAAAGATGACAGAAGTCTCATAATACCACAGACTGTTTCAAATACTAGGTTTTAAAGCACAGGTGTACTCCAGGCACTCTTTTCCTGTGGGCTGGGAAAGTACCAGTATTCATCAAAACACTGCAGGAGTCAGTTCTAAAGCCAGATACCAGACATTTAATCCACCAATAAAATGCTGCTGGTGCACAGTGTTTAGGGCAGCCAGGTTAGCGATAAAGAGCTGGTTTCATCCTCTCCTGTCTGTAATTACTGAATTCCTGTCAGGAACAAGCAGTGCAGAACCTGTCCTGCACATGCAGCAGTGCAAATAGTAAAGGGTAAATTTAGCAAAGAATATCTAGTTTAAAAGAAATCACCTACATCAGAAAAGCTATTAAAGAAAACGGTTTATTGCTACAGACAAACAAACATAATCACACACTTAAGTGCAACTCTTCAGGGCCAGTAATTCAGATCCTTAGCAAAGCAGTTGCTTAATAGCACCTTCTAGTAGACACAGAAATTAGAATGAGAAGGCAGAAAACAACACACAAACACAGAGTAGTCTGGCTATGCTCCAAATGTGGAAGCTTCTGGCTCTGCTTCCTGAGAAGACCACTACACACTTTCTCCTGCGTTTCTGCAGTGTACAAGGCTGGCTGCAGAAGTGGCTTCACAGAGGCAAGATGGAGAGCAAGAGGCTTGAAAATGAAATCATGGAATATAGATAAAGAGGAAAAAAGAAGAGATACAACATCCAAGAATTTTAGTCAGTCTTTTACAGCCCCACCTTCTAAACACAAGATAGATAGTATTAGTCTGCAGCAGCCAAAAGAAACCAAGTAGAGAATACATGTACATATACATGTAACTAATTTGGGTATTTTTAGACCACTAAATACAGGAATTTTCAAGGACATATTGAAGCAATAGCACTCAACTTTGCCAGTCTCATTGCTCTTTGTAAGAGCAACCCAGAAATCTGCTTTTGAACTATACAGTAACATGAGTCATTTGAGATTTTAACACGAGAGCTCAAGGAGCTGTGGAGAAACTAGTCTAAAAGATCATAGAGCAGGCATTGTCTTGCATAGGAGACAGAAATTCATGGTACAGAAAAATGGGAAATGTGCCAGTTATGAAAATCTGGTAAGCTAAAAAATCTAGTTTATCAGCAAACTAGCAAGTGTCTGTTGACACTTGTGAATGCTTTGAACAGAATACAATGAAAACTCACCATTCAAGGAAGGTATCTCCACCCACAAGACTCACTAATGACATTTTCCATATTCTTTCCCATCACCCTCAAGCCAGTTTGAACTCTTGGGTCAGTAAGGCTTTATTGGTTTGAGTTTTGCAAGATGTGGACAACCAGCTGCAGCAGAAGTCCCGTCTGGGCAGTATTAATCACAGTCCTAAGAAAATTAGTTTACTAGTCAACCTTTTTTTATGGTCTCTGAAATTTCATTTTAAAAGCAACTGAATTCTCATTTAATCAAAAGAGACAGATATATTGAGATCCTGGGATATAATGAAGTTTGGCACTCTGCAAACAGGTGAGGAGCCTGTTGGCAGACTCTGGTGGAGGTGGAGACATGAAACATCTACCATTTTTCATGGAAATGCAAATCACAGCTTCACCAATTTTAAATTCAAGGAGGACTGGAGAGTGGGAGAGGTAAGAATAACGGAGGCAAACAAGCAAATTAATATTTTAAAACTTAAAGAGAACATGTTCTCAAGTATGAGGATACATCACATGAAAATTCTTGCTTCAATGCCTACATATCGCTTTCATGAAAATATACCCTGACTTTGCTTCATGGATAGCAACCTGAACAGCAAACCCTGAGTAGATTTTCCATCAAAGTGCTACAGTGAAGTATTTTTTTCTCCAATTGACAACATGAGTAGCAAAAGCAGTAGCAAGGCTCTGCAAGGATCAGGAAATTGAGACCTGAAGAACCAGCCATTCATCGCACAACTGTTTGGCTCAACTTCCCCCCACAAAGATGCATAATCTATTTCTGTGGCACCTCATGCTGGATAGTTTAGCACAGGCTCCAACATAGCACGAGTTGTCTTTGCCAACTTCCATCACACTTGGTGTTTTATGGATGCTCCTCTGAAAGTAACCAGTCAAATACATTTGATAAATAGGTAAGGAACACCAATACAGTAATCAGGACCAAAACAAAACTCAAGTAAGTTGCACTTGTGGCCTCCAGGATGATGTACCTTCTCAAAAAAGTTATTTTAAGTGCCTAATCAGTGGGAGTCAGGAGATTGATAAATTAGAATGAAAAAAAAATTTCAAAAAAAATTTTAAAAAATTCAAAAAATGGGAAAGAGCAGCAACATTATGAGTTGGATACCAATTCTACACAACCTTAACAATGGATGTTGACTGTTCCCAGAAATTTGACATTTTCCTGATATAGGAAAGATTTTCTTTGAACTTGCTTTTAATCTTTTAAGATAGTAACAGAAATACATACTATATACAAAAAGTGTTTTGAGAAAGTCTTAGCAGGATCAGAACCTTGATTTCTACTTTTTTTAACTTTTATTTTTAAATCACTACAACATTTTCCCTATTTCATAGGCAAAAAGAATATTTTGTATGCAAGTAGTCAAGATGACATACAGTTGTCACTGGAGTTCCTCCATCATGATCCATCAGTTTTAGCATATAATCTCTATTTCCACCAGGGCTTTGTTGCACATTCCACCAGCTTGACTGATTGTCAGGCAAATGACAGAGACTTCATTTATATGCATTTTTAGGTAAAGTGATTTCTGTCCCTACATCAATTTAAAGTCTGAGGAATGGAAATATCCTATAACTGAACTGGTAACAGTCTCACCACCTATGTCCACCCAGACAAAAGTGAATTCAAAATTATCTCTTCTGGCATAGCATGAGAATGAAAGTTTTCCATTGCAACGGATCTATTGCTAATCTTGGTCTTTTTCAATTTCATCAGAATGACTGGAATAAAAATGCAGGTCAGATTTTCACTATTGCTTTCAGCAGGCACAGCATTTTCAAAAAAGTTTCCATTAGTGGTTTCTAGTCATGTAATGGCAATTTCTAAAATAAACCCATTTCAGATTTAAAATTTCCTTCAGCAATTTCTTCTCAGAGTTGTATGTCTTATTTGAAAATTTGGAGAGATAAACTGCACAGTTAAGAGGGTGCAGGTTTTTTCAAGCCTTTAATACTTACTAAACAAACTATAACCATATTTTCAAACTATCAACCTTCTGACTTCCAAAGCTTGGCATACTGAAGCATCTTCCTCAAAAACAAAGGTGTTGCTGCAGTCTTGTGTGACTGAATGAGAAGTGGGGAGTGTCCAGACACACCCCTCTATCACTGTGCCCCTAAGGCTTGCATTGCCTCCACACACCACTATCAGCACCTGATCTACAACATGCGGTCATGGATCCATCTTCTGGCCCTGCCCTGAAAAAAGACAAATGACTGCATCAAAGACCAGCAAATGCACCAGGGTATTTCAGTCAAAGCACCTGAAATGATCTGATGACTGCTCTAACTATTAATTTTTATGCCGAATGTAAGTTAATTAAAAAGGAGTGAGGTTGTATGCTCTTTCTTTTTCAGATATTCTACTTATTATATACAGTATTGACAACACTTGGGTCTTTGGGTTTCTTTTGATTAGGAGTTAAATAGAAAAGGAATTGTTAATAGACTCCCATTAGCAGTCAGAAGTGTCATTTAACTATTAAATAGCTATTCCACTAGTGATATTAATTTAGCCTTATTTTGTATATTTAATATTTTTAAATTTGCTTTTCTCATTAATATGCAGCGTAACATCGTAGTACCTTTTACACAATTTCAAAATACTGAAAAGTGACACAATGTTAATACTGTTGCTGAACTCTTGACTTTCTGGTCTTTAGTGATGTATCTCTTAGCCTCAATGTTACATTCACAGTTTAATATCAGTACTGCTTTAAGGCTGAACAGGTCCAGCTCCGGCAGCTGTTTCTTGTAGATCTTTCTGATCATTGATGATGCTGGGCATTCACAGGCCATTAGAGTGAATGCTCAGTCATCAGAACAAGAGCACTTCCGCCTGGGTTGTGTGAAAATTTTTGCATCTAAATTAAACTATATGTCTTCTTGCACTCTCACTATTCTTATATAAAAATACATACAAGATCAAGACCAAGGGCAGGTAAACTTGGATTTGAGGAAAATCAAGAGCTGACATCAGCATTAATTATTTTGAAGATTTTTCCCAATGACTGCTGAAGTAAGCAATGTTTTCACAAAATCCTTAACAGAGTCTTGTGCGAACCAATTTACATGTGAGCTATGATTTGCTTATTACTTCCAATATATTTATAAAATTGATTTAAGAATACAGTTAAAAACTAAACTTTTGCAAATATGCCACAGCAATATTTTGCAATCAAAAAATAAGTCAGGCATTAAATGAGGACTATATGAAGAAGATATATTAATCTCAGAAGAACAGTATGGATAAAGGAGAATACAGTAGTATTACAGCAGCACGAAATGCAAACGGTTTACATAGAAACTATAGAATATAAACAATTTTTCTGAGATTGCACACGAAAAAAAGAAAGAAAATCTAGTTACTATATATAAGTGAATAATGAAAATAAAAAACCCAAGCTTATTTCAGAAAATTGATTCAATTTTTACTGTCATCTGTTGTCCAGCCTACTGAATGTGTGTTACTTTATTTCAAAGCCTCAACATTTTTTCATGGAAAAGATTATTCTGGGAGGTATTGAAAAACACCTGGAGGACAATGCAATCATGTCACAGCCAACATGGCTTCATGAGGGGAAATTCTGCTTTTCAAACTTGATTTCCTTCTACAAGAGGGTAACCCACCTCATTAAACTAATGATGTAACCTTTGGACCTCAACAAACCTTTCGATTCTGTCTCTCACAGTATCCTTCTGAACAAAACATTCAGCAGGATAACCATATTACACTATAGGTGAGCAACTGGCTTACAGCTTGGACACAAAGGGTTATAGTGGGTGACATCAGACTGGCAACCTGTTACTAGTGGGGTTTCAAGGGCTCCATCCTTGGACCAGTCCTCTTCAACAAATTCATTAATGACTTGGAAGCAGGAATCAAATGAATACTAAGTCAGTCTGCAGACAGCACTAAATTCAGAGCTGCTGTCAACTCCCTTGAGGACATGGAGGCCATGCAGAGAGACCTCAATAAATTAGAGAGGTGAGCAATCACCAACTGTATGTAGTCTAACAAGGGGAAGTGCTGGATTCTGCCCCTGGGATAGGGCAACCCTGGTCATGTGTATAGACTTGGGAGGCTGGAAAGCAGTGCTGCAGAAAGGGACCTGGGGGTCCTGGTTGATGGCAAGTTGAATCCAAGTCAACAGTGCCCTGGCAGCCAGGAGGGCCAACTGTGTCCTGGGGAGCATCAAGCAAAGCATCACCAGACAGCTGAGGGAGGTGATTGTCCTGCTCTGCGCTCTGCTCTGCACTGGTGAGGCCTCACCTTGAATATCATGTGCAGTTTTGGTTACTGCAATATAAAAAAGATGTCAAGCTATTAGACAGCATCCAATAGAAGGCTGCAAGGATGGTTAAGGGCCTAGAGGGGAAGCCTTATGAGGAGTGGCTGAAGTCACTTGGTTTGCTCAGTCTGGAAAAGAGGCATCTGATATGAGATCTCACTGCAGGCCTCAGCATCCTCTTAAGGGGAAGAGGAGGGGCAGGTACTGTTACTCTCGTGACAAGTGACAGGACTGGATGACACAGCATGAAGCTGTGTCGGAGGTTGCAGTTAGATATCAGGAGAACTTTTTGCACGCAGAGGGTGGCTGAGCACTGGAACAGGCTCCCCAAGCCTGTCTGAGTTGAACAACCATTTGGACAATGGTCTCAGACACATGGTGTGATTCTTAGGGTGTCTTGTGTCAGACAGGACTTGGACTTGCAGGAGTTGGACTCCACGATCCTGAGGGGTTCCTTAAAACTTAACGTATTCTATGATTCTTTTGAAGAAGCAGATGGAACAGGCACAAACCAGTTCCAGCCCATTACACCTATGGCAGGTAGGCCGCAATGATTTAGGAATGGTTGCACTCAGTTTCACAACTCCTATGTCGCTTTTATTACTTTTTGTAAAACTCTGATCCACTACAAGCAGTGAACATGCCCTACTGTGACTGATCTAAGGTTGACTGCAGATGATGACAACCTTTCTAGCTCTTGAATTGAAATCTCTGAAACACCAAATACTAAATGTAAATGGAAAGGTTTGTCAAGTAGCATGATTTGGCATTCTTTCCCGTTTACACCCAGGTATATGGTTATAAGCTTTACAATGAGATGTTTGATTTCCTGCTACCTGCAAGCAATTTTGGAAGTATCTTATCTTGAAGGGGGAAAAAGAAGGAACAGCAACCAAAATTCAAAGAACAAAACAAACATTATAAAAGTTGAGAAGTCCAGGAAAAAAAGTTACAATTGGTAATGCTGCCAATTAGGTAGTATAAAAAGAGCAAGTCCTCCTCAGTATCCATACAGACCCTAGAACAGCTGTCCATATCCTGAGGAGAGTGATAATAAGACCAAAAAGATGTAACAGTTAAAGAAAAGTGCTCAGTATTTGGCACTGGCTGTCTGGCAGAAAGGAGCCTCACCACTATCACAAGGGCAGCAAATTCTTCATTGAAAAAAAGGCCTTTATATAGGAGTCAGAATCCTAGGAAAGCAGAACAAAACCAAGAGCTTTCTTGTCTTTCCTTGAGGATTTGCAACAGACATATGGATTTGCATTTGCTTACTTGTATTGTGATTCTGGGTTGAATACACAGATTGAGTCTTCAGATTTTTATGAGAGACCATCATTTTAAGCCTAAGAATAAACAAACTAGGTTCTTTTCCAGTACATTTAAATTGTTTAATTTTTGTAAGAAAGGAGAGCCTCCTTCACAAGAAATCAGTCTTGGCGATAATATCCACAGGTAAACCTTAGAGGAGTTTGTGCCAAGCTGATCGACTTTATTCACAATGGTTACAGGTAATTTACCAGAGAAAATCAAATTTTTCTGGAACTATATTTAATATTATCCCTCACTAGAAATCATTCAGCACTGAGCAGAGGTTAATGAAAAGCAACTCTAAACTTCAATACAGCTTATGGATTGCTACAAACAGTGCAGCCATTCTCACTTGTGACTGAGTCTCTTTTCTCAAGGAAAATCTTCTATTGTTTCAAGCAGATAACCCATCGCCATGAACACAGGCCAGACTCAAATCACTGTGTTTAAAACAGGACTTTTCTTTCTTTTCACATGAAATATTTCAGCCTGACAGGCTTGCAGCCAGCCACACTACAGAGCTTCCTAACAAGCAGCCAGCTCTGCAAAGCATTGCATTCATGCCTTTTTGGTGCTATCAGCAGGAGTGGTGGCTAGAATCAAACTCCTGTGATTTAAATTGATACCTACTTCTAAATTACAATTTGCAGATTGTATGATGTGACTCATTGGCTTGCTAAGATATTATCAGCGTTAATGAAAACCAAAGAGGCACACAGCCACAGATCTAAGCATTGTGTAAGACACAATTATCCTCTATACATAGAGGCAGGTAACTACTTATAAGCCTACCCTTCAACTATGCATCCTTCTTCAGTATGCCCATAAAAGCACCTCATAATAAAGATTCTGGAAACCTGCATGTTGCCTTAAGTCCTATAACTGGAAACAAATTTATTTTATTTTCAACACTGAATAATCTCCTGCTCTCTTCTTATTCTTTCCATTATTGGAAAAGTACTTGGCACTAAAAGCTCTTAGTAATTTTGAAAGACTAGTCAGAAGTGCTGTTGCAGCATACATTTCAGTGGCATTAATTTGAACAATTTCAGCTGTAGCACAGGAAACCCCTTGAAAGCAGATTTATTTATTTTAGTTTAGACTTGTCCTCTTTTTTGTTTCTGACAAAACCATGATCTGATCAACTGTTTCTTTAATTATTTCACCAGTGTCTCCTCCCCTAACTACTGATGCTCTCTGATTTTGCCTACAAAATTAGATTTTTCTAGCTTTCTGTAAGTTACAGTAAGAACACCTTTATCTTTATTTGTTTCTTCAGTGAAAATAGAAAAAGAAATTAAACAAACTTCCACAGAAACTAACAGAGAATAACATTAACATTACTAACACTTTGAGAAAAGTTGAGAAATGGTAGACAAAAAGGTAAAAAGAAGGCCTGAAGAATGGTAGAGAAAAATTTACAAAGAAGGCCTGAACATTAGAAGAAAATAACAAAGTGTTCTTTTTCTTTTGCTCACTAATTTACAGTATCTGCATCATTAAGAGTAATAAGCACCTTATGATGGATTCCATGAATCTCGCACACAAGATACTCCAATATACAGAAAGAAAAGAAATAATTTAATGTGCTCTTAGGAAAATGTGGAAAGCCATTGTGAGTCATGGGATTTTGGGGGGGAATTGATATGCTATCCCCTTTTTTTCCAACACAACCATTGTATGAAAACATCTACATACACTACAATCATATTTCCAATAAACAGATAGAAGACAGATATTACTGGGTTGAAGAGTATAAATTAGCTTTACACAGTCTAAGCTGTAAGACTGAAAAGCCAAATGCTTAACATCTTGTTTCCCTAAAGTGACATTTAGTTCATCGTTCCCCTCTTTATTTGCTAGCTCCATATGCTGGCTCTCACTTTCCAGATTCCTTACGTTCACCACTTCATGAGCAACATCTATAAGCACACACTAGAATCAATATGAAGAAACACCCTGAGTAGCCACATTTATGGAACGACTTCAGCCCAAGTGAGAGACTAAGAGATGGCTTTGAAACTCAGGGACACAAAGAAAAGGGAGGGGAGCTAAGCTAGGTGGCACTGCATCTAGGGAGCGCAGGTGAGTCTACCCAGTAACAATACAGTGACTTCTTCCAAGCTATGGGGTCCTTTCCCCATACTTGCATACTACATGCTATGTGGGAGAAACCTGGCTGTGTCAATTGCAAAGCTCACACCTGGCAAAAATACCTCCAAATCTGACGGAAAATAGAAAATAGTTCTACATTTTCTTAACTCAGATTTGACGATTTTCAGAACTAAGCAATGAAAACACAATAGGGAGGATAACTTAAAAGGTTGATTTGTAACTAGCATGTTTTGTTTTGGAAGCAAAAAGACAAGGGTCTCCCTAAAGCTTTTGAGCTCAGCTGTGAAATGATTTTCTGAATTTCACTGATGTTCAGCTTTATCCAGGTACCTGAATTACCTTCAAAATTTTAAAGTGCACTCAGAAGGCAGAAAAGATTGTATTAACTTCAATAATTCTTTTTTTTTGGTGTTTCATCATAAATAAACAAGATATTTCAGCTTTTATGTGAAATATGAAGATGCTAACTATAATGAAGTCAAGTCTGAGATGTTGCAGCTCCTGTTCCACACCACATCCTACTTGGCTAAGGAGAGGCTTTTCTAGTAGCTGTATGAAAATAAGACTGTATCCTGAATGGTTAGGTTTGCCTAATATAGGATTGCTGTGTACTAAGGGAGTTAGAAGCAGAGTGACATTGCTATGACATAATACCTACCTGTCACTTTTCATTTAAAGAAAGCAATAAGAAATAAATTAGAAATAAATTACACCCTCAACCTGCTTCAAAACATCACAATTCCTCAAATGCTCCTTTTGCCTAATTCTAGCATGTTGTATTCTATTATTCATTAGCATCAATGGTTGTTTTAAATGTTTGATTAAGTCCAAGCAATCATCAAAAAAATCGTAGTTTTGATTTGTGGAAGTCACCAGTTTTGATTTTCATTTCAGCCCTTTGACTTAGTGACAAAACAGGCATCTTTCTGCAGGAAACTGAATAAAACAAAATAAATCTTTTTAAAAATTACAAAACTCCAAATCCAGTATCCTAGCATACTGCAGTAAAATAAGGTGATTTTAATGGTAAGTTAGGGTAAAAGAAGCAAACTTTTGAGAAAAATGTTTTATATCTGCACCATAACACTAAATATGTGCAAGGAGCCTAAGTGGCACAGCAAACTCATGCTCCAAACTGATGGATCACTCCAGGCACAGGAAGACAAGTACTGCTATTTAAGCATATACAGCTGAATGCCAAAGGCCTGTATTTCAACAGTCTGGTGAGTGTCCTTCTTCCTTGGGGTATATTATCTGTTTCAGCATCTTATGCAGCACGTCCCTTTCCACTATCCAGCTCTGTTAGAAAAGGAGAGATCACAACCAGCAGTGCTCTTGCATTCAAAGGAGTGCAACCATGAACTGCCATGCTCCAGGTCAGCGTTGGTGCTTATGTGAAAGCTTACCAAATCTGATTCATCAATAAGGGCAGCCTTAGACACTGGTTAAGTACAAAACTTTTTCCTCTAAATAAGACACCGCCAAAATAGTTTCTTGCCCACCTCTGCTTTCTTATTAGTTGCCTTTCCTTAAATTTCTCTTTAGAAACTGCAGGTTCCTGCTACAAGTGCAAATATATCCAATATGATAGTACACTTAGATAAGGGATGCTACAGAGTCCTACATGTCCTTTGAGGTACTGCTGTGGGCAACCCTAAAGATTCAAGGACTTGTTTAAACTAGTCATGACTGCACAAAGTAACATTATGGCTCATCTTAATCAAACAGAATCGAAGTCAGTTCAGCAGGGATCTAAAATGCTCACATTTTTGAAGCTGTCCATGCAAACACCAGTGTAATACAGGCACTGTATTACATATATATGTATTACACTGAACATATGCTAGGAAGAAGGAAAGGTCTCTCTTGAATGGTGGTCTTCAGGACTCGCAGAGCTGCAAACCTGACAGTCACACTAGTATGAAGCCAAAGCAACAGCACGCAGAGAAACCAGACCAACCTGGGGTTGGTCCAGAAAACTAAACTAAACCTTCCTGCCCCCCAAAACTCAAATGGAGTGGTGGAGCACTACTGCGACCTTGGCTGACTCTTCTAAAAACATACGCAGCAGCCTTCAGGCATCCAGTAATGTGCTGCACAGCACAGTTACCAGCCAAACAAGCCTGAGAGCAAGGAACCTCTGTCTGGGCATAGGACAGAGTATGAGGGACCACTTTCCATCCTCCCCTTCATTGCTAAACTCATTTTAGAAATGAGAGCAAAGGGCTTGCAGGATACTGATAGCACAACCAAAAAGGTTCACCTAACAAGTTCTAAGTATTTCCATTTCCAGCCTTTTTCACCTTTTTTTTTTTAAATCTGTCATGATAACATGATAACACAATCATCCTCGAGAATCTTTTGCCTTACAAACTCCACAAATTATTTTTAAAACTTATTATCTACAAAATCAAAATTATTTCCTCATGTCTATTTGCATATCCTTTTAAAGTTGTAAATCATTTCTTGACAGGCCTTCAACACACAATAAATAGAAGAGAGAGAGTCAGCTTTAGGTAGTAGCTATTACTCTTAAAGCATCTGCATCCTGTTTCTTAAGAAAAAAGTCATGCCAAGAAAGGGTGAACAATAGGGAAACCCACAACATACAAAAACACTGCTGAAGCTTTTCAGTTGTTGGAAAATCACAGGGGTAGCACAAGATCCAATTAGCTGTTCTAAGATCTCAGCTTTATTTCCCTGGCTAAGTTTTTAAGGATTTTCCTGTGGGAGGCAAATCTTCCACATGAATATTGGACTGCTTATATCCCCACTGAGCTTGCCAAACTAATACAGCAAGGTATTGCAAGGTTAAATATACCCTGAATGGCTGAATTGAATTCCTATTAGACAGATACTTAAAAGAGAAAAACTAAGGGAATGAGAACATGTACTAACAATTCTAACAGTTGTCAGCAGATGGATTAGCTTCACAAGGTGGACTAGTGTACAACAGTGACAAAGATGAAACATCTTGTTCTCCAGCCTTGAAAATACCTTTCAAGATGATATGACAGGAACTGTAATGGCAACTCCTCTTTTATATATGTGTATATATGAGCACAGGAAAAGCCAAAGGAACAGGTCTTTATAGATGACCTGAAAACATTTCCATATGCTTTGTTTCCCACAAAGCGAGAAATGAGGAACTAAGTAACAACTGTATCAGACGGGAATATGAGAAAGACAAGGAAAACAAAGTAAAAGTTACTCCTGGTTCTTTCTGCCTTAAAAAAAAAACACATGGCTTTTCTCAAGCCTTCTAACATATCTGAATTTATTTCAAAATTATGTATTTTGTATCCAAAACTGTCTGCATCACCCTGACATAAATATATGTCAAGTCATCAAACAGAGCTTGGTTCACTAAAACTGGCTGTTAAATTAACAAGGCAGTTCCAAAACTGACAATTAAAAAGTGCCCTCAGCAAGCAGTTACTGCACCTGTATCTCCCCATTCACTGCATCTAGACTTGGCCTGGCAAAGAAGCACTCTAAGCCAAGGTGATGGTAGCAGACCCTGGCTAACCTTCTGCCCACCCCACCTTCACTCAATTCAGCTTGTCATCCTGGCCTGATCCCAAGTACTGCCTCCTACTGCCACATCGTCCCTTCGCTCTCAAACCAATACTTATCTGGCTCGCCATTCCTATATTAATGAGTAGTTTAAGGAAAAAAAGATTTACTTCACCCTACTGTAAAAATTTCCACAGCAGCTTGACTTGAACAACCTTCCCCACACTAAGAGGTTTGACAGTAAGTAAAGGCTGTGCATGCTCCTGATTCTGTTAAAAGCAGCTATACTCCATACCCTCTGCAGAGGTTTGGGCTACAAAGAAAGAAATCATTGCCTTTTGATATTGTTGAATGACTCTCAGGATAATAAAGAAAAATCCCTACTAGAAATACCAAGGAATTTCCTTTCTATTTACTGTGGGTGTAAATGCAGAATGGATAGGAAACTGTTCTAAGCCCAGTAAGATATAAGGGCTTCTGCTGTAGATAAAAAAGCTGAAATTAAAAAGAAATCAAACTAAAAAAACCCAGCAAATCACACAAACCTAAAAAACCAACCTCAAAAACAAAAATCTAAATGAAAGAGAGAGAAGGTCTTCCAAGGATGATTCAGAAAAAAACGTTAAATAATGATTTCACCTTCTACGCCATTCAGCCCAAGAAGAGGCTGCAGACAAAAGGGGTGATTCCACTCCTTCCTCTCACCCTCCTCCCTCCCCTGGACCTGGCACTCAAGCAACTCTGAAACAACTTGGACCCAACAGCTAACCCAGCTGAAGCCTATGCACCAAGACAGGAAGCAGGGTTTTATCTTGGGCAGCTGCTTTCTCCAAAACACTCCAGGATACACAGCTGATAGACTTACAGTCTTTTACCCAATATTTTTCTGTTAAGCACTTAACTTTTTTTGTTAAGAAAATGTCAAAAAAATATTTCAACAATTACTTGATTTTGTTTTGAAATTGAAGACTTGAAAATTAATCTTCTCACACAGTTTTGGTTTCTGTGAATCAGCACTTTCAGACAGAAAAAACTTTGGCTGGAAAATTCCTGATCAAATTTATTTCAACTGTGCGGCCACGCAGTTAACTGCTGAACTAATACTTTATCCGAACCACAGCACCCAGTTTGTTTAGTAGTTTCTTCAGTCACATGCTGAGAGGTCTGATAATTTACTACTTAGGCAAAAGCCTATTGATTTACGAGTAAGGATTAAGTGGTATTTCAGCATCCTTAGTTGCCAAGGTTACTGTTGTCTTTGCTGTCAGAACTGAAGAGCAGTTGAAGTACTCTCTCCATCCCCCAAACCAATTCAAAACAAATCTTGCCAAATAAATGAAATGCATCAGTGATCCATGGATAGGCACATGCTTCTCCAGTATAGAACCACCTCTTCAGTGCTCCTTGCCCCAGTGTGAACAAATCTAATTTTAATCAAGTGCTGGTGTCATGAGGCAGCAGGACTTAGTCAAGCAATGAAGTGGAGAAAATTAGTTGTATTAACAACTAATGTACACATGAGTTTCACATAATCCTGCACAAAGTAGAACTGAAAGGGCACTGGAGCAGAAACAACAATGTTGGTGTCTGACCTGGCATATTTAAACAAAGAGAACTACTTTACTGATCCACACACACTATTATTATTGCATTAAGCAAGTAGACAAAAGCAAGTAAAAGAAAAATAGCATGAGGCATAAAATCAGTCTCATATGACCTTTTTCTGTGTAAAGCCTTGAAAACATCTATTAAGGTCACACAATCAATATACAATTATTGACAGAACAGTCTTGGCAGTTTTATGCTCTTTAGGATCTCATTGAACAAGATCACAGTAAGTTACCTTTTCCATCACTGGCTCTTTAGTACTTAAGATTTTGTGTCTGAGAACACTTGCCTGTATTTTAAAAATCCTAGAAAATATCTACTCTTATATGTTGCCTTGGCTGAGATGTTGTCATGGGGTTAAAAAAC
>VYZS01079901.1:0-20000 GCA_013400695.1 Neodrepanis coruscans | reverse complement strand
ATTTAGAAGTGGCTGAGGCATCATGTGGGTCTCCTGTGTTTTGGGAGAAATATCCCATTTCCTGCTGATGTGCCTGACCAGCCAGGCAGGAAGCAGAGCCAGGAACCCGAGTTTTTGAGGAGACCACAAATCACCAGCAGCTCATGTCCAAGATCTGGGGTTGTCCGAAGTGAGACCCAACAGCCTCTTCCCATTGCTGCTTCCAAAAACAGGGAGCACACACAAGGCACTGGGATGGCTCTTGGCTTATCAGTGGCCGGTGAGATGGACCAGCCGGAAGTTTTCCTGCTGCTTTTCCAGGTCTGGCCCAGGAATTGTTCTGAATTTTGTGGAGCTTCATTCCATTCATAAAACACACATTTACCCCCTAATCCATCAAAAATGCTGTTTAACCCCACTCTCTCCAGCCCTCCTAAGGCTGAATGACCATTTCTAGGTCAGACAATGAAATCAAACCCAAAAATACTAATGAAAGAATTAAAACTCTAAGAAAACCTTCAGTGTTTAATTTTGGATGTGTTGCATGTGCCAGAAAAAGCAGGAAATCAAGACACTTTTTCATCACTTACTTTTATCACGTATTTTCTTAGGAAGAAATCTAAGATGAAACCACTGAAACCTCTGATTTATCCTCTGCATTTGGGTTGCAAGCTTGGCTTATTTTCTGCATCCCCACAGCCCCCAGTGTTGAAGATGCAACCCCTTACTGCTTTAGACTTGGGAAATGTTTCATTCTATGGGACACTGGGGTGGTAGGGATTATTTTAGAGGTGATAAAGCAGCTCTCACCCCACAGAGAAGCCCCTTGAGGGCCTGGTGTTACTTGAGAAAACAACAATCAAGTTATCATGACAAATACTCTAAATTTTGTAGCATTTATAATTAATTGATGCTGAGCCAAAGGTTATGAAATATTCATTTAGGGCTTGCTGGGTGTTCCCAGCAGTGATTCCTTGCCTTTCTCGTGGCTGTTCCTTTGAGCTCTGACTGTCCCAGACCCTCCTGGCAAACTGGGGGAACTGTGGTGAGGTCAGGTGGGGTTGGCTGGGGAAGAAATGGGTGGAAATACGTGGAGATGTGGAGGGAGGAGTGAAATGAAAGCTCTGCATGGTTGGACACTCAGGGAGGACTAGAGGGATGTGATTTGGGTGTTGGGAGAAGGATTTGACTGTGATCAGAGCTCAGGGGAAAAAATAGGGTAGATAAAAAATGCTGAAGGGAGAGGTGGCTTTAGATGCTTCAAAACTTGTATTTCTGCTGCTGCTCTTTGTGTGAAGGTCTGGGAGGGAAGTTTGGGAGGAGTCCTGGCTGGAAAGGATTGGAAGGACTCCCAGGAGGGAATGGTTGGGAAGACTGATGTGTGGGAATTGGATACAGCAGCAGGACTGAGGCTCAGGGGTGAGTCAGACCAAGGAAAGGCCTTTTAGGAAGAAGGTGGATCATGTTGGGGTTCTTTGGGCAGAAGCTGAGGCAGCTCCAGGGCACAATGCTCTGAAACTTGCCCAGAGGTCATACAAGCAGGATGGGTATTTAATGTACTAAATTTGGAGACCTTTTAACCTGTATTTTCAGTCATTAGGTTTTTGGGTGCCCTCAGGATTCCACTTGAGAGGGTCTGATCCCAACACCCCCTAAAGTCAGACCCTGTCAAGGAGTCTCATCCTGGATGCTCCAAGATGAGCATCCTCAAGTCTGTGCTCCAGAAACACCCCCCAAGAGAAGGAATACTGGGGCTTTGTCCTCTATTTTCTACGTGAAAATAGGGAAAAATGCAGCATTTTTAGGTCCATCAAAGTCTGTTCTCCCACAAATGAATCTTCCTGACCCCCATTCTCCAGTCCTTTTTCTGAGGATGGACATGATAATAAATACTTGGATAATATTGGACAATGTATTTGGATAAGTAACATTTGGATAAATAGTTTGGATTTGTGGTTCTGACAGAGAACTTTTTCTTTTTTAAATCTACTAATGTTCTGGGGAGTCTGAGGGGTATTAATTTATTAATTACTGACCCACAGCTTTGTCTTTGATTTCATTTACCCACTTTCTTTTGTTTAGGTTGGTGGAACCACTCACAGCCTCAATTAGATTTATTTTAAAGAATTTACCTAATTGATTCTATTTTAGTTCACTCACATTTTATTTATATTTATAATTTTAATAAAACCCTATTAATTGTTAATTATACTAATATTTCTTTTTTTATAATTTTTCCATTAATATCCCTGTTTTCCATTAATATCCATTAATAATCCTAAAATTAGGAAATCTTGGCTTTGGTTTTTTTGGGGATGTATAAATGGATGTTGCTCGTGATGGAGTGACCCAAGGGATGAAGGTGTCCTGTTAATTCAGATGCAAGCATTGATAAGGTGTAACAGGAATTTGGGAAGGAATAGTCCACAAAATAAGGCAAGCCCACAGATTAAACTATTCTAGTAAAAGGAGAAGAGCAAAAATTATTTGTTGGATAAGGCCCTGGAAAACCACAAAAAAAAAACAGGAAGAAAAAGAATTACTATTACAACAGACAGATGATTGCAGTTTAGTTCATGTCCCACATTTCCTGATGAAAATCCTTCAGACTTGTTGACATGCTCCAAATGGATTTGGGCTGTGAGGATAATCCAGCTGGGCAAAAGCTGGCACTGGCACAGCCTGGAGGAAACTGGGCAGGCCAGGAGCAGTTCCAGTTTAATTATTATATTCCTTGACACGGGGCAGTCTCTAAGCCACAGCCAGTGTCAGGCTGGGATTAAACTGGGTGATGTTGTCTTGGAAAAGTTCCCAATATCTGCTGGAGAACAGGCTCTGAAGGGTTTATTGAGCTTCACTTGTTTTTTTTCCCCCTTCCAGACACACTATGAAAGTGGAGAGTACATTATCCGACAAGGAGCTCGAGGGGACACTTTCTTCATCATCAGCAAAGGAAAGGTGAGTTCTCACATTCCAGGGGACTGGAGGGGCTGCTGTGCTCCCTAAATCCAGCAGCAGCCTCTCACTCCCCTCCCTGAGGCACAAATGCTGCAACACTTGACATTTAATTAAATTTCTTGGCTCTGTCTCGGTAGGGAAGAGTGGCCTGAAGGGGAAAAAAAAATAGATCTCCTGCTGGTTTGTTCCCAGGAAACACTTTGGGCTTGGAAACAGTTGTTGAGGCTCTCAGTAAATGAGAAATAGTCCATTTTTTTACCACTCTACCCTGCAATACTCAATGGTGTCTCTGCTAAGTGTCCCTCTTACAAGGCTGACTTCCAGACATTATCCCCACGGCTGCCCCTTCTCACCTTCTCCAAATTAAATAATAGGAAGCCAAGGGACATCCAAGCTCCCTCCTCAGGGAAGAAAGAATGTCTGACTTTCTGTTCTGTTGCTCACAGGGAAAATGTCCTTTTTGACCTCTTTTCCTGTAAAATCCTGATGAGATTTTATAGAAGAAGATTTTTCCTTATGTTCAACAAATTTTTACTGATTTTTTTATCTGACCTAAGACCATCACACTTGAGAAGCACTTGGCTTCTTCCCGTGGGGCAGGATGGGGATGTTGCTGGGAATACACAGCCATTTCCCACTGTGGAGACAGCAATGGATCAGTGTGCTTGGAACCAGGCAGCTCCAGCCTCCTGCTCCATGGGTCTGGTGGCACCAAGGCACATGTGGAGTTGGCCTGGGGTTGTTCAGGGTTGGGAGGGAAGAGTGTGGGTGGTGAACACTCCATTGGTTTGTCCCCCAGGGCAGCTGGCAGTTGGTTTTCCCCATCATCTGCCACTCTCCATCTCTGGGAGCCAGTTTTTATTGGAAGGAAGAAATGGTCATTCCAGATGAATCAGAATGTCATGGATAGGTTTCTGAAATGAGGATACTCAGGGCCTGCAGAAATCCAGGTTTCTTGGGTTTATGCCCTCCTGCTTCCCCCTACTCAGAAATAATGTTTCCTCTTCTCCCAGAACATCCTTTATTCTTTTTTTTTTGCCCATTGGAAGCCAGGTTTTTACTCCCCTCTGTCAGGTGGATCCCATCCCTTCCTACCAGTCATGGAATCACAGGGTTTTGAAGGGGCCATCCAATTCCACCTGCTGCCGTGGGAATTTGGGAGCCAAAAGGACTGGAGGCACCTGCAGTGCTCCAGACTGTTCCATTTTTGTTATTCCTTTCACTCAGTGAACTGAGGAACTCAAGGAATGATGGAGAATGAAGCCAAAGGAAGCCTGGGCTGTGTCTGACTGATACACCCCCCATTTTTGGAGCCTCTTTGTGCTGCTGACTGTGCTTGTGCAGCCAACTCTGTGTTTAGAGTTAAAAACGTTCCAAAAAACCACAAAATGATGTGTTCTTGCAAGAGTAGGAGGTACCTTAGTGGAAAACAGCTTTATTTTCTTGGATGGTTGGTTGGTGATGCCCAGGGAAGAGCACAGGACTCTGCAGAGGAGATCCAGACCAGAGCTTTCCTTCAGAAATCCAGGAGGTGGCCAAATCCTCTCTGAACAGGCAGGTTCGAGTTGTTGATGGAAGGTTTTGTGAATGCCCTGTGCTTTTGGCTGTCCCCAGGTGAATGTCACTCGGGAGGACTCCCCCAGTGAGGACCCCGTGTTCCTCCGCACGCTGGGCAAGGGGGATTGGTTTGGAGAGAAGGCCCTCCAAGGGTAAGTGCTCCTGGTATTCCTCATCTGTGATGATTTCCCAAGGATTTCTGCAGCCTGCAGAGGGCTCTGCCCGTTTGGGAAGAGCTTGGCAGTAGATTTATGCCATTGGAGACGGGCATTGTGTTGGGAGAAGGCACTGGGTGGGCAAGTGGGGCTTGTTCTGCATTTGAGCAGTTAAATGTGGATCTTCCCTTCCTTGTAGACATGAAAAATGAGTTTGTCCTTGGCCATGAACTGGGGGGGTGTGTCAAAATATTTGACTTTTTGCAGCTCTGGAATTTTATTCGTGTGTGTAAGAGCATAATCCTGGTTGTCCTGGTGGAATGGTGCCTGAAGGGGGGTGGGGGGATTTCAGTTCTCTTGCTGTATTTAGATGGCTTTGCTGGAGGTGGGGGTTATGAGTGACCTGTTCTTGATGAATATTTTCCTTTGGGCACCACCTAAAGGAAGAGAAGCTGCAAATCCATGTGGAACAGATGATGGTTATGAAAATAGGCTTGATTTCCATAGGAGGAGTAAAGTGTGTGCTTCAAGCAGGAATTTGGGGTGTTCATCCAATGGACAAACATCCCTTCCTGGGTGCTGTGTGAAAGAGCTGTTGGGCTGTTTTGTGGTGCAGTGGTGACGTGGCCAATCCCTCCTGTGTCCTCCTTCTCCCCAGACGAAGCTGGTGGAATATCTGAATCCCAAATTTCAAGTAGCTGCCTGGTAGCCAGAGATGTATCCAGCAAAAAACTCAAGTCTGGTGAATCCAGAGCTTCATTACAAAATAAATGGTTATTAAAGAAATACCCTTATTTTTGTTACCTCCCTGCACAGCCCTAGTGGGAGGCAGCATCCCCAGGTTGGGAATTTCTTGGCATTTTAAATGCAATATTTTACCTGGCTGGGTCAGACTGAGATTGGTTAATTTGCAGTTCTTTTCTGCATATATTTGAATATTCAATAGATGTGATACCTTGGATCTTCTGAAGCTAAATGGCAGCTTAATAATTGAGATTTATGTTCTCAGCTTGCAAGGAAAGCAAAACCTGCCATGGCCTGGAACTGTCCAAGGCCGGGTTGGACCTGGTCTAGTGGAAGGTGTCCCTGCCCATGGAATTGTAGGAGCTTTGAAGTCCCTTCCAACCCAAACCTTCCCATGTTTCTCAGCATTGCTGAGGTCCTGGTAAAGTTTAAAAAAAAACAAAACAGGTAAAGATGAAAAAAGTTCAGCTTTATTTTAACTCTTAAGTGTATTTGACAGTAGTAGAATCATCCTAAAGGTTTCCCAAGTATCTGAGCAGGGATGTCTCCCACAATCCTGACAGACACTCATTTATTAGCAATTTATTGAGCTGCTGGATGCTTGATATTGCAATATTTCCACAAGATTCAATTTAAATCTGGCTGGAGAGCTGCTGTGCTTATCAGACTGCAGGGATGGTTCTGGAGGAATTCCACCTCCCCAGCAAAAATAAATAATGACAGAATCCCACAATGGCTTGGGTTGGAAGGGACCTTAAAGTCCTTGTCATCCCAACCCCTGCCCTGGGCAGGGACACCTCCCATGTTTGTCCCAGGGTGTGATTCCACGGTGTGATTTGGTGTGTGTAGAACACAACAACACCTAAAATACATTTCTTCTCAACAGTGGAAAGTAATAATGAAATTCAGAGTCGAGCTGCAGAGCAGGAGGGTGGGTGCCAGCCCTGTCCCAGCCCCTCCCAGCAACACTTGCACCCACACGTGGGGGTGGTGTCCATTATCCCATTTCCAGCTGGCACCAGATGGCACCCATTATATTCCAGTATCCCATTGCACACTGACAGGGGCAGAACAAGGGGTGCAATGATGATCCACATGATCCCCCCGTTGTCCCTTCACCTCTCCTGGGTGATTGGGGAGGGCAGATGGATCCCTTGCAGCAGGGCAGGACACAATTCCCAGTGTGCCCAACAATCAGTTGCTTCTGGGGATGTTTTCTTCAGTGGAAAGAGAACATTTTCTAAGGCTGTTGACAGTAATTATTTCCATCAACAGGGAAATATTTTCTAAGGCTGTTGACTGTAATTATTTCCATCAACAGGGAAATAAAGCTCATCCAAATAAGCCAAGGGAAATAACTCAGTGTAACTTTGTGGTTCACACACTGAAAGTGGATAATGATTAGGGTGGTGCCACACAGCTGGAGCATCTGGATCACACCCCAGCCTCGTCCAGAGGTGATGTTTTAGGGCAGCCATCCATTCATGGGATGGAAAACAGGGTTGGCACTGGAAATGGCAGGGGGAGGAAAGTGGGCAGAAATCCTCAGGGTGGGATTGGAACACCTTGGGAAGAGACACTGGGGGGGCCCCCAGCCCTGGGGCTCGTGGGGGGGCAGGAGGGGCAGAGGATGGACCAGGCTCTGCTGGGGGGGCCCAGCAATGGCACAGGAGGGACGGGCAGGGACTGAGGCACAGCACGTGCCACCTGCACAGGAGGGAGAACTTCTGCCCTGGGCAGGGGGAGAGAGAGGGGGGAGTCTCCTCCCTGGGGATGTTCCAGAGCCCTCTGCACACAGCCCTGCAAAGGCTGAAATAGACTTTTTTTTTGTTACAATTTTTCCAAAACGTGTTTGTGGTGTGTCGGGTGGAGAGAAAATTGAGGTTTTTGGGTCGTGCAGGAGGCTCTGCCATGGTGACCATTAGAGTGATATTGGAGCAGATTTAGATATAAATTTTTATTCTGTTCACCATGATCTGAAAATGACTCTTGTCTTTCCTGTCCCTCATGGGACAGCACATCCACTTTCAAGGAAATCTGTGCTATTTCCCATTTATATCTCCCCCTCTGGAGGCTCCTGGGTAGTTACTTTCCCTAAGTTACAGAAATCATCTCTCCTCTAAGTGCCCCAAATCCCTGGGGTGTGTTTTGAGCCCTGACAATTCACTGCAGCAGTGGAGCAATATCCATCTGTGTGGGGAGAAGTGGAGAAAGGCGATTTCCCTGCTGAGCACCCAGAAACTTGGTACCATATTTCCCCCTTGAAATGGTGATGGATGTTGTCAGGGATCAGAAAGAAAAGCCCATGGAAATATTAAAGCAGAAATCTTGCAGCTGGTAATGTTAGAACTGGATTTGTTCAGAAATTAATGGAGGAGCTGAATATAACCCCAAAAAAACATTTAAAAGGTCCAGTACCTGATGGTTCCCCTTCTCTTTCCTCTGTTAATGTTTTAATGTGTATTTACTAATTTATTTTCACTTTATTTTATGAGGGTTCTGTTCAGATGGAGAATTTATTTTCCTTCCACTTTATTTGTGTTTTATCTGATAAGATTTCTGTTCAGACTGTAAGCCAGGGAGTTTGTCACACTCCCTTGCTGCCAAACATTGCCCATTATTTTATTTTATGTGCCCGAATTTCTGCTGGTTCCAAATCACCTGTTGTGAGGTAAAAGGCACTTGGAAGCTTTTATGGGCTGAATCCTTTTTCACTGTCCTTGGACTGAACTTCCCAGCAAATATGAGGGTTATATTTCATCTTAGCAGACTCTTTCCTTGCCATACCATGCTTTCCACTCAAACATGCCCATCTGCTGCCTTATTACCTTGATTGGCTGGAATTTTCCAGGGAGAAGCAGTGGAATGGAGGATTGGAAATATTTCTTGCTCTGAGGGGTCACACAGGGGTATCTGTTTCATCTCAAGGTGGCATTTCCAGATGTCTCTATTTCTAGGTATGTATCCATATATAATATAGATAAAAGGTCTAGAGGTCCAGTGTTCTCATTTCAGCCCAGTTTGAAAGAGGAACAGAAGAAAAAGGAGATAAAAATCAGCCCCAGGGTGGGAATGCAGTTGAGGAGGGGGTAGTTTCCCAGCCAGGAGCCCTGTGGAGGTGAAGGTGTCCCTGTAGTGCCTGGGTGCTCCTTGGAGAATTGCTCAAGTGTTGATGTGCAGGAGAAGGAGTAAAACAACCAAGAAAGTTGGGAAGTTGGGAAGCATTTTTATCCCCCCCCATTGCTAAATAATGGGTTTTTCTGTAAGTCCAGGGTGTTTCCTGCCCCACACCTGCAGTGTGTGTGTAGCCCATGGACTGTGGATGCCACACAAGGTCTCCAAGGACCTGCTGGAATGTTTTTAATCCATTATCTCAGCTGTTCTGCAAGCACTGGGTGATCTTAGAAGAGACTTCAGCCTTTTCAGCTCCTGCCATTCCCTGCCCATGAAGTCAGGTGGGAGCCAGGAGCTGATGGATTTGGATCCATTGCCCTGAGGCAGGAGAAGCTTTTAAAGGGTTTGGAAAAGCTGTTGGCAAATCCCTGAAACAAAACCCTCCCGGGGGGGTTTGGAGGGTCAGAGCTCACAAGCCTGGACAGCTGGAAGGGGAGAGGCAAAGTGACACTGAGATGGTGTCACCATATGGTCCCCACAGGGATGGCCTCATCCCTCAGGCAGCTGGGCTGGGAGAGGTGGCCGGAGGGACCTTGGAGCTGATGGATCCTCCTGAGGGCTCATTGTGGCAGAAAGGAAATGAAAACCTTGGAAAATGCTTCCCTGTCCTGTCCAGGCTGGAGTTTGGTGGCCCTGGTCTCAAACCCCTTGGACAGGGCATCACTAAAGCACAGGCTGGGGGTGGTTTATGATGCTGCTGCAAAGTTGGTTGTGAAATTTTCTTCAGGACCTTTATAATTTGTTTAATTAGAGTATTAGGAGCATTTATTGGTCTCTGATGTAGTTGCTTCCCTTTCTCCTCATCAGTCTCTTCTCCCAGGTAGCAAGAAAGAGGACAAGAGGAAATGGCCTCAGGCTGCACCCGGGGAGGTTCAGGTTGGACACTGGGAACAATTTCTTCACAGCAGGGGTTGGGAAGCTTTGGAATGGGCTGTGCAGGGAGGTGAGGGAGTCACCAGAAAAGCAGTATCTGCCATGGGCTGGAATGTTCCAGGCCAGGTTGGACAGGGCTTGGAGCAGCCTGGGACAGTGGGAGGTGTCCCTGCCCATGGCAGGGGGTGGAAGGAGTTGGGCTTTAAGGTCCTTTCCGCCCCAGACCATTCTGGGATTCTGTGGTTATTTCCATGTCTCTGGGCCTTCATTCTCTGCCTTTTTGAGCTGTGTCAGCTGCAGCCTCCCCATATCTCCAGAGATGAGGTGCAAAGGACCCAGAGGGGCAGAGAAGGGTGTCCTGGCCCTCAGCATCCCTCCTGGGAGGGCTCCCTTGTTATTGCCAAGGAGGAAGTTACTTTATGCTTTTCCATTACTGAGTCTTCTTGTCTTAAGCAAGAGAACAAAATGGCTTGGAGCAGAGGCCCATCTGTCCTGGCATTGCCTCCTGCACAGCAGGCAGAAGGGATGGGCTGCTGAGGAACACCCTGAGCCAGAGCAGCACCTTCAATAATCCACAGTCCTTGCTGGGCTGGCCATCACTTTTCAGCATCCACAAGCAGTTTTAAAATCAGTGTTTCTTCTCATCCCTGCACACTTTAAACTGGAGAAGTAACTGCCACAGAAGGTTGTGGATTTTAATGTGGCTTGTTTGGGGTTTTTTTGGATGAGCCATCTGCTCCTTTAGTGATGCCTCCCAGTTCTCAGTTGACATCTTGATTTGCAGAGAGTTTAAGAGTCTGTTGTCTGGGACTGTGGATGTGGCCACAAGCCATGTGAAGCCAAATAGTAATTTTTCTTTACTATCTTTACAGTTTGCAGCATCTTAAATGCCTTTGTAAGATCTCTGAAACTCTGGAAGGTGTCTCTCCCCATGGCAGGGGGTTGGAGGGAGAAGATCTTTCAACTCCCTTAAACCCAGCTTGGATTCTCTGTCCTGCTTTTTTTTAACAAGAACCACATTTCTCATATGAAACAATACCAAATATCTTAAAATTATTGTAGTATATCTGTTTATGTAACACTTTATATCTGTAATATTTATAAAGGCTTGGAACTGGAGCTCAGCAGCTGCAGAGTCGTTCTGTGTTCTGACAAACAGCTCAGTGGGTAATTGGAGGGGCTTTATTAATTTTTGTGCAGAAAGCTGGAACATCCTAGTGCATCTTTTCAGCGTTGCTGCATGTGGCAACTTCCACAAGAGCTTCTCTTCTAGTCTTGGGAGGCCCAGGGTTTCTCTAGGACCAAAGCAGGGAGAGCAATCACAAAATCTTTACCCAGCAAGGCTCTTTATGTGCCTGCTTTGGGGTGATCCCTTCAAAGGCTCTCGTGGGGCTGAGCTGATGGATCAGGGGGTTCCTGCAGCCTGGTTTTCCCCATTGGCTGCATTTCCTGATCTTCAGGGCCATTGACTTGGCAATGGGGAGCAGCTTGGTTTTATAACACTGAGCAAAACCTGCTGCAGTCCAGCAACAGCAAACACAGTGTGAGGAAGGAAAAAACAATGATTTTGTGCTTGGGCCAGAAAAACACCAGCCTTGGAGTTTGTTGGGCCTTGCCAGACTCGTGCTGAGGGGACACTTGGCATCTCACAGGCCTGGTTACAGAAAATGCATCAGCATGGAAGTACTGAAGGAATCGACACTGGCATTCCTAGAAAGCTGGTGCACAAAAGTACACCTTGTTTAATTTACTGTCTGAGAGAGAAAAAATAAATCAAATATCAGAATCAATTCCAGAATCACACAATGGTTCAAATTGGAAGGGACCTTAGAGATCATTTTGTTCCACCCCCTGCCATGGGCAGGGACACCTCCCACTGTCCCAGGGGGCTCCAGCCTGGCCTCTGACACTTCCAGGGATGGGATTAAGTCACCCCAAAGCTTCTCTTTTCCAGGCTGAACAATCCCAATTCTCTCACCCTTTCAATTTCTGCCTTTGTTTTTTTTTTTTTATCAAACAAAAAAATTCTTTGTGGAAAAAAACCCAACCCTTCAAACCTCCAAACCCTTGTAGGATTGTAAAATCCAAATTTGCCTCCTCTACCAAAAAGAACAGTAGTGAGGTTGCTCCAGTTTCTGTGTGGAAGTTTTGCTCAGAGCCAATTTGATGACTCAAATGTATTAAAGTTGTTTGGAGTCTTAAAGATAATAATGGTTTGTTTAAAAGATCACAGACTATGAACAGTTCTGGCTTTGCTACAACTGAGTCATAGGCTGGAAACTCAAACTGTGGCTCTCCTTTGGGGTTGGAGTCCTGCAAAGCAGGATCAATATTCCTCCTGCTGAGTTTAAAACACACATTTACAATGTTGGGCAACAAGAGTGTGCCAGATGGAGGAGCACAGGATTCCAGGGCTTTGGGGGAAAGCAGAGCTACACAGGGTTTATAGTTACCAATATATTTCCTTGCTCCTGCTGCAGTGAATGTCTCCGTGAATTTTTCCAGTGACTTTTTGCCTCAGAGCTTGAAGGAAACCCTGTGGCTGAAATAGGGGATATATGGGAAACACCACAGTGGTGGTGCATGGTTGTCAAATCCTCCAAACTCTTCCCCTTTGCCTCTTTTTATTCTTTTTCAAAAGAAAAGAAGAAAACAACAACAAAGTAATTCCCAACTCATTCCTGTCCTGCAGCAACGTTGTTGTCAATAAGAAGCATCAAAATCAAAACATTTCGGCCTAAAATTTCCAAATCAGGATGTTTGTGTCGAAATGCTGCTTTATGAGAAATGTTTGTAGTTGGGGGCAAAACATCCATGCTCAGAGATAAATGTGTTTATAAGGAGAGGAGAGAAAAATCCCTGCAGAAGACCTCCAGTGAGGAAATCACAATTTTTCTGGGGAAAATGCTTCCCTCCAGATGCTCCCACTGGCTCTGTTCGGGCTTGTAAGCATTAAGTGAAACTGAGAAGCACTGAATTACAGCACTCCTGACTTCTTTAAAAAAAACAAACCTTAAAGAAGTGAAGATCCCTCTGGGGGGATGCAGGGGAGGAGTTAGTGTGTGGGACAGAGACAAGATAATCCATGGTACAAACCCTTGGAGCACAGCTCCAACAAGGTGTAGCCACAGTGGGGAAAGGGAGCAGAAAATGGGACGTGTGCTTAAATTCAAAGGCAGACTTGCTCCAGCATCACAGGATGTGGCTCCTCTCCAAGTCTCCCTTTTACTCCCAGGGTGGATTTGGTCTTGTGTGTGTCAGGCCTGTAGCCTCATAGAAAAGGGGGGAGTTGATGCATCTTTTAGGCATGAGAAAATGGAGTGGGGTTTCTGCACAGTATCCCAGTCATTGCTGATCATTTGAGGCACCATCATAACGGGAAGAACTGAATGTTTTAGGCCTCTTGCTTTATGAGTAGTTGAATGTTCCTTATTAGAAGCGTAATAAAATAATTCCACCTCTGGAAATGTAGAATAAAGGCTTTCATTTTTCATGCTGTAATTTAGCCAGTGATTCATTTGTGCTTAAATTAGTGATTTCAGCACCATCATTACTTAGGCAGAATGTGGTGAATTAGGGCCTCGTCCTTTGGAGAAGACACTGGTGGAAGTTGCATTGAGGACACATTCATAATAACCTGTTAATTTCTTAATTATCTTTCCTGGTTCAATGTTCTGAACAACACTCTCTGGTTTAATTTATGTCACCCAGGTTGCTCAGCAGGGGAAAAGGGTCTTTCCCATAATAGACTTGCTATTCTTAGGATGATGTCTCTGCAAGGTGTCGTCCTTCAATGTCCTGATTCCCTTTCTGAGCTCTCCCTCCTGCCAGGATCCCAACCCTGATGTTCTCCAGCATCAGCCACTGGTGATGGGTTGTTTTGTAGGTGCAGCAAACCCAGAATCCTCGTAATTTTGGGTTTGTTCATCTTAACATTGTAGGTTATGAATTATTGACAGCAAGACACAGCAAGAACAGTGTCCTCCTGTATGGAATTCAGTGTATGAATCTGTTGAGTGTCCAGTTTGGGGAGTTTTTTGGTTGTTTTGGCTGAGGAAGGTGCTGGTGATGGGCTGTAACATCCCACAGAGGATGTTACACATGATGTCCCTCATGGGGATCAGTCTCCTTCCTTGAGTTACCAGCAATAGGACAAGGAAAAAGCCTCAAGTTCCACCAGGAGAGGTTTAGTTTGGATATTTTTTTACATTACAAAGGTTATCAAGCATTGGTGGGATCACCATCCCTGGAGGGATTTAAAAGCTGTGTGGATGTGGCACTTGGGGACAGGGGTTAGTGATGGACTCTGATCTCAGAGGACTTTTCCAGTTTTTTGTACCCAAAAGGCTCAGCTCCATTTCCAAAGTCCAGAGCAAAGAACCTGAGGCACTTGGGCAAAGCTACAGCTCATCCCTGAGCAGTGCTGGGGCTCGAGGGGCACTTCTGGGAGGAATGGAACTCTTTGTGACCCAGAGCCTTGGAGCTCATCCAGTGCCACCCCCTGCCCTGGGCAGGGACACCTCCCACTGTCCCAGGGGGCTCCAGCCTGGCCTTGGACACTCCCAGGGATGGGGCAGCCACAGCTTCTCTGGGCACCCTGTGCCAGGGCCTGCCCACCCTCACAGGGAACAATCCCTTCCCAATCTCCCACCTATCCCTGCCCTCTGGCAGTGGGAAGCCATTCCCTGTGTCCTGTCCCTCCAGCCCTTGTCCCCAGTCCCTCTCCAGCTCTCCTGGAGCCCCTTTAGGCTCTGGAAAGGGCTCTGAGGGTCCCCCTGGAGCCTTTTCTTCTCCAGGTGACCCCCCTCCAGCCTGTCCTGGTGGTCCCTGACTGCACTAATCACCATCACAGCTCACTGAGGGGCACAGGCTGGTGTTGATCTGCAGAGCATCTCTCAGGGAGTAACAGCCCAGTAACAACGTGGGAATAAGCCTGGTTTATTTATGTTTACTCTTCCCCTCCTCATCTTCCCTCCATGAATACCCAGATTTCCACAGGCTGAATATATTCCTTTATTACATATTCTATTTCTTGACAGTCATCAGTCTCCCACACCCCTGCTCTGAATTTAATGATTGTTAACATCAATTTCAAGTCATAGAACAGATTTGTTCCTCGTTCCCAGACTTGGCAGAGGGGCTGTTTATGGCAGATCAGGCTCTGACAGCTACATCTTCAGTTACAGCCTCTGAACCTGAAGGGAGTTGTTGATATCAAAGATACAGTTAAGCTTTTAAGTCCTGGGTGGGTTACAGCAAATACATGTTGTCCCAGCCTGTCCCTGTCCTGTGGGGTGTCACTGGGACTCCATAAGGGGAGCTGGAGCCAAGCTGGGTCTTGTACCAGTTAAAAATACATATTTTGTGTTATCCCTGAGCAGGGTCAGGTGTTATTTTAGGTGAGGGTGGCTTTATCTGAGCGTGGCTTTATCGAGGGGTAGGGCTGGGACTTGGTGTGCAAAGCTCATGTTACCTTTGTCTGGCTCCCAGAACAGATGTTTGGGAATGGTTTTGTGTGTTATTTATTGTGACATCCCTGTGGATGTTCATCCAGGGTCCCTGTTGAACTCGGAAGGTTGGGGTGGTTACACTCCCCATTATTTAGGAGAGCTCCCCGTGGGGCCTTAATGACCCTTAATGACCTTGTTAGGCTGGGCCATGTGGTCACTGATCCTCCAAAACTCTGTTTAAAGCTTGAGCTTTCTATTTTTAGGTTGAGTTTAACTGAGGAAACAACTGTGCCAGTTGTGTGGGACAGTGTGTGATGGCTGGAATGGGAGCTGTGATGGGCAGTTCCTCCCTGTCCTGATGGGATACAGCAAACTCCTCCAGCAGGGCTGGGGTGAGGGCTGATCACTGGGAGTCTCCACAGACAACGTTGCTTGTTCCCAGTGAAGGCTTTGGGAGCCTTGCTGATGGCCCTGGGTGATAGAGGAGCCCACCCTCAGCACTGGGAGAACCTTTGGTTTGAAGGGATTTATGGGATAGGCTGGTCCTTGCTACCTTTCCCACCAATGCCTTCCCTTCCTTTCCCTTTCCCTTTCCCTTCCCTTCCCTTCCCATGCCCCATCTTCCTGCAGCAGTTGATTCTCTGCAGGTTTAAGGCTCCAAACCTCCTCCATCTTTTTGTCCTTCTCCAAACACAAGGTCCTTATCCCCAAATCCTTTTGCTCCTGTGGTGCCAAACTGTGCTGTCAGGAAGCCAATTTTTTTGGTTCTGATTATTGTCTTCCCCATTTTCCCATCTCTCTAAATGAACAACAGACCCCCAGGTGTTTTTTCATTCCCTGACCATCATTTGTAGAGCTTGTGTCTCCTTTCTCTGCCCAGTAAGTCCCTGCTTTTCTCTTCCTGAAGAGAACATGGACAAGACCTGGTTCTGCTCATGGGCTGTCACATGTCCCACCACAGCTCTGCCCTCCTTTGACATACAGAGAATTCTTGTGTGGCTCTTCTTGGAATCATCTTCGTGGCCCCCCTTAACATGTATTTTCTCCACAATCTGTACGTGGTTCTTCCCCTTCATTTTGTGCTCTCTTTCAGATCTTTTCCCTCACCAGGTGAGCACATTTTGAGCTCCTCAGTCACAGAGATATGAGCAGCTGCCCCATTCTTCTCTCTTCTTACCACCAACACTATTGTATTGAAAGCTGTTGGGATTTCTTGTCTTGTTGTTTTACAGCCTCATCACCTCATGATTTAAGCTGGAAGGGACTCACAGAGGGCACCTGGAACAATTTCATGCCCAGAAGGAGTCTAGGAGGTCACTCAGAGCCATGCCCAAATGCATAGATTTTATTATTTTTATCCTTTTTCACTCCTTTCTTCATCTTTTGGTCAATCAACTCAACTGTTGGTCTTTACTAAAGCCACTCCTAAGCATTCACAAACAAAGCCAAGGAGCAGCTGGAGTTGTCCCTGGGATTCAGAGCTCTCAGCTGTGACCTTCTCTGGGCACCTCCAGCTTGTTGATCTGTGTGTTGGAGGAGCCGTGTTTGTTCTCCAGCCTCCATGCTGAGTTTGTCTCCTCCTTCGTGTCTTTTTCCTCTCTTCACTGGACCTTGAGCTCACTGTCTCTGCCCTGGTTCCAGCCAGGAATCCCAGATGTGTCTCTGGTACCTCCTGGGCACAGCTGGCAGCCCGTGTGCTCGGGAGGCTGTGCAGGATCCCCACTGGTTCCTCCCTCCTCCTTTGTGCTCAGCAATGCCATCCTGGCTGTCCTTCATGTCCCCAGTCCCTGTGCCCTCAGCCAGCCTTTCCCTGGAACTCCACCTCCAGGCTTGCTGGATCTGTCACGTTCTTTACAGAGAAGGTCTCCAAGACACTTCCACAGAGCAAAACACTCCAAAGTTTCCTGGTTGGTTGTTACTCCAGAGACACCATAAAACTGCTGCAGCTGCTGTTCCCTTGGAGATTCCTTTGATCCCTTTGTTTGGGTCCTGCCTCCTCAGCTTTCCTGCCTCAAGCACCAACTTTTTACCTTTTCCTTCATGACTTATCCCCATCCCACCTTCCCCCCCACCCCGTCATTTTGGCATCTGACACCCTTTTATTGCATAAAGCACCTCAGGGCTTCTTCCTGGTGCCCCTCAGAGAATGTCAGAGCCAACACTGAGCTGGACTGAACAGACATTTTCAGAGTAGAGGTTGGGTTTATATTAAATGAAAAAAAGGGGGGAAAGCAGATTTATGGCTATTCAGGCTGTGGGCAACCTTCATCTCAATTTAATCTTGAGTTTGTTCAGGCTGAAACAAGGTTTGGGTTTATACAGCAGAACTTCCCTAACGAAGCAATTTCACTGCGACCGCTGAAGGGCTTGGCAGAGATTTAAATTCATATAATTTTTTATATTGCTATCAAATTCAATTTGATATTTTTTCTTTCCCCAGCCCCTGGGCTCTGTAAAATCAAGTTCTTGATTCCTGGAGTCTAAAGCTCTAAATGACCTGTCTTTAAGGCACTTGCTAAGTTCCATTATTTCCTCAATCATACTGTAATTAAATGAAAAACTGTTTTCAGTTATTGAGCTGAGAAGCAGCTGGAACATTTTAGAGTAGTTTTATATAAACCATGATCTTATAAAGATGATAAAGGCTGTTACAGCAGGTTAATCATCATTGGTCCTACGTGCTATTTTATTTTCCCATTCCACAGTATAATTGTAGACATGGGATGTTTGGGAAGTTTATCCCCCCAAAAAACAGCTGTGTTAAAATGTACAATAATGTGAATCTTGTGTGGTTTCTTTTTCCTCTCAGAGACCACAAATTAGTGAAAAATAAGTTCTCCAAGAAGGATGAAATACTGAGCAAAAAGAGAGGGAGGGGTGGTTGGCTTGGAGATTTGGTTGGCTTGACTTTGCTCTCTTGGTTCCAAATCCACATGAAATTTTCATAGTGTTTAATTTATTTTTATAAAATATTACTTTTGCTGGAGGTGTTTTTTAATTTTCTTCCAAATTAAGCCACCCATTCTCTCAGGTTCCCTCAGTGCTGAGGTGACCAGCCCAAGGTAACTCTGGGTGAACAATCAAGAGCCTGATGAAAATCTGGCTAAAAAACCTACAAAAGGCCGAACTGTCAGGATACTTAAATTTAATATTATTTTTAATGTTTTTATATCTTTTTCAATGCCTAAGTGACTTCTGCACTGGGCTGGGGTAGAGATGGTGACATGGAATATCACAGAATCATGGAATTGGGTTGGGAGGGACCTTGTGGCCTTCCAAATCCTCCTCAGGCTTCTATAGTTGAGTAGGTGGGAACACATTTAATCCAGGGGGAAAAACAAAGGGAATTTCAGTCAGGAGAGGAGAAAGGGATGTGGAAAGGATCCTGGACAAGGAGTTCCTTTTATGGACTGAAGGGATACAGCTCTTTCATGCCAGGCTGGTGGTCAGGAGTGTCTTCTCCTCTGCCTGCTGAAAGGACAGGAATTAAACACAGTGAAACTTGATAGAAATACTTGGAATTTGAATGGAGCAGAATGTGCATGTAAGTCCATAAACAGCCTGCAAAGACTTTGCAGCAATCACACACAAGCTTTTCTGTAGAAGCTGTAGAGTAATTCTTCCTTCCCTCCAATGACTGGGAGGTGAAATGTGTTACCCACCACCTCTGATGGTGAAGGGATTTGAACATCTTGACCTTGGACACCTGGAAAGTTCCTCCAGGAACAGCTGAAACTTTGCAAAAGGAGATGGAATAGATTTTCAAGCCCACATTCTGTTCTGAAGTCAGGTATTCCCGGCATCTCCCTTTGCCACAGGTTCATGTTGTGCTTTGAAAGTCAAAATGGGGGGTTTCTCTCTGTCTTGCATCTGAAATCAGGAGCTAAAATTCTCTTAGTGCCCTCTTGAATCTTTCTCTTAAAACATCTGCCTGAAGGGAAACTGAGGGGGCAGAAAAAGGCATTTGGATCTTGTTCTTCAGGTGACCTGGAGTTTGGACCATGGTTTTCAGCAGCTCTGAGGGCCAGAATCAAAAGATGTTCTGGTCTGGAAAGGGATCCCTGTGCTGCACAGTTCAAAATTAATTGAACTTACCACAGAAAAGAGGGAACTGTGCACCACAAATAGGCAAAAATCAACTGAGAGAGAGTCTGGAAGGTCTTTGTTCTGACCTCCTGCTCCAGCAGGGATTTGCTGCTGGAGCAAAGTCATTATTGCCTTGTCCAGGTCAATCTTGGAAACCCCTCGACCTCTTGCACTGCTGCAAGTTTTCCTGGAGTTTTCCATCACGTCCAAGCTCAACCTCCTAAATGACATCTCGAGGCTGCTGCACTGACAAAATCCCTGGGGGGAAAGATGCCAAGAGAAGGAATTTAAACCAAGGAGTGTGGCATTTCACAGGGATTGCTGGAGCTATTTGCTTCCATAAGCTCTTGAACCTGGACTTTTATTGCCAGGAATGTGGGAATACTCCTGATCTCTGTGGATTTGGAGGAGGCCTCAAGAGCAAAGGGCATCACATTATATATTTTTTTTTTAATTTTGCATGAAGTGGCCTTTGTGGACAGGTTTGGAGAAAGACTTGAACAATTTGGGATTTTGGGAGAAATCCCTCCACCTGGGAGAGCTGGAACTCTTTTGAGCAGTGGCAAAGGCTGAGCCCTTTGTGCTTTGTTNAGAAATCCCTCCACCTGGGAGAGCCGGAACTCTTTTGAGCAGTGGCAACTCTTGAGCAGCTCAACTCTTTTGTGCTTTGTCGTGGTTTATTGTGGTTTGTTGCCCTGATGTTACAAAAGATGGAGGAAATGTTGTGATTTTAGACTCGCTCCCAGCACGAGTCCCTGAGCAATGCTGGGTGTTTTATGGGTAAGGACATCTCAGGGATTTGTCAGCTCATTTAGGAAATGTTTGAGCCTTTTAAAACTCTGCATGAAAAGGCCTGGAATAAGTGTTGTAGTTACCCTTGTAACCTTAGTTTTCCTTTTTTTTTTTTTTTTTTTTCCTTCTATGGCTGCAGAAAATAATTTTTCTGTGTGGGGATTCCAGGTTAAGGATAGTGAGAGGAAGTGTTTTAATTGGCAGGAGCTTTAATATATATAATATATATATA
>VYZS01079897.1:0-15289 GCA_013400695.1 Neodrepanis coruscans | reverse complement strand
CAACCAACATCTGAAAAAGACAAAGGGGTTTTTTTGAAAGGGGTACTATAGAAAGAATCGCTTTTTGAAAAATATTACAGGCTACTACAGAGAAATAAAAATACTTATTTCTCACAGAACACTGAAAATGTATTCTATTAGCAATAGTGTAAAATTTTTTTAAATAAACAATTGCAGAAATTAAGTTTTGCTTAAATAAAGGCAATAAAGAGTAATTTATCTAAGATTTACCTTACCTGTCTGTCATTGTATGTTGAATGACAAGTTTGCAGAAGAACCACAGTCTGTCCTTTAGAGCTAGTTCATTTATACAAAACACCCAAAAGTAACAGGGTTCATGCCAGCCACAAAGCCAAAGAAAATAAAGAGGCCCAAAGGACAACTTAAAAATCAAAATTCTCCAGTTTTTCTATTGATACTGGGTATCCTTTTATTATGTTTTTTTGGTTTAGTTTGCCTTTTCAATTTTCTTTCCATAGGATGGAGCCATCTGTAAAGGTGAAGTTTTTTAGAACAGTAGGTGAGAAGCAGAAGAGATCTACTGGAAATGTATCTGGTGAAATTACCACTAAATGGCACTTCAGGAGGTGCTGGAGGCAAGGAAAAAGTAGAACAACCTATCTATGATTTAGCTGAGGAAGGTGAAAAGCAGTGGGACCTCAGGGAACTCCGTGGAGGAAGAGCCAGCAGGCAGCAAAAAAAGTCCGGCAAGGGAGGTGGAAAGTCCTCAAAGCTGTGTTGAGTAGGCGCCCTGTTTTCAACTTCAGATTTCCCGAGGAAAAGAGAGAGAGAGCCAGCCCTCTGCCACACAGTTATAGTCCAGCCCCTTCCCAGCATTCCTTGTGGGTCTCCCGGGCTGATGGGAAAAAGACCCAGGCAGCGGGTAACCTTGGTAACCTGGCTACTCCTCCCAGCCAAAATGTAGGCATAGGAGAAAGAGTTATTTTTTCCTTTGTCTTCCCCTGTGGTTTTAAGCCAAACCATTACAGATCTTCATACCAGCCACTTCAGCTGTTATTCTGACACACTGAGAAGATTTGTCCTAATCGCAGTTGGAACAAGGCTGATGGCAGTTCCTCCTCAAAAGTAGAGAAACTCAGAAAAACTTTAAAAAATGCAAAATTTACAGGACCAGGAAAACAACCTTTATGTATTGTTGCTGGTTTTTTTTCCCCATGTTTCAAATGCTTGTTGAACCCCTGTGGAGATGGAAGAATTTTCTAAAGAAAGGCTGCACAACACGATGTAAAATGACTGAACTTCTAAAGTAGCCTAAAATAAGGGGCCACTAACAGGTCTTCCATCCTAAAATACACATTAGATTCTGCAAACAGGCTCTACTCAGAAAGGTACCTACTTGACACACCATAGACCAGAACCAATGATCTGTCATTCCAACATATTAATATGTTCAGGATACATTAAGAAAGTTGCAGGAGTTGCTGGTAAGATTACATATGTTGCTGAAATATGCATATAATAAAAATTAATTAAAGTAAAACAGCTTTGGTGATCTCAAATTGGTCCTATAAAACGAAGGACACTTTTTGGTAAAGGTTCATCACATTTTAGTGCTTCTCACTATCAATCTTGCTTTTGAATTTGCTTTTTTTCCTTTCTTGGTTTTCAACTTATGCTTGTCGTATGCATTTCATGTGATGACTCTAAAGGATATTCTGATTAGCCTTTGTTATCATGGAAACAGATAGTTTAAATGGCTCAGTATATTCAGAAAATATTTAAGATATATAGTCATCCTGATTTCAAAGAAAACATTTTCTTCAACTAAAAGCTAGAAACTGTCTTTTTTTTTTTTTTCAGTTTAAATACTGAAAAAGTGTATTAACTTCAGTGCTAATATTTATTTTACAAGTAGGTTCTATGATATAATCTTTCACTTAGTGGCTAAGAAATAAAGAATTACTATCCATTTTAATATTGCTATAATATGTCAAACTGTAAAATTTCCTTTAATATAATGAAAAAGAAGCCCATGAATGCATCATGGAAAAAAAATGATTAAATCTGTTTGTAATGGATTTTAACATGAATATGGGTGGCTGAAATTTACAATTACTTTGCATATATAGAACCAGACACACACATATAAATACACACATATGAATATTTGTAATATGAATTTCTAAAAAACATTTTAATCTCTAAACTATGTTTCAATTAACTTAAATTCAAGAAGCTCCAAGAAGACTCCTTTTGAGGAAAGTTCCAGTAGATACACTTGCCTCAAGTAATGTACATCGATTCCACTGTGCTGCATGCTGGAATAGTGTACAGCACATGTGTGATTAAGTTTACACTGCAAAGGAAATTAAATTATTTTCTCATAGTTTCAGGTTTATCTTTTCTGAAGCATTTTTATTTGTGTGTTAAGCAAGATAATACAAGTTTTTCCTATTACTTGAAANTATCTCGCCCTGCCAGCAACACTCTGTTCTGTGGTCTGAAACAAATAAATGTGTTCTAAACTTAGTTTATAAAATGTAAACTGCATGCCACATGAATCAATGTCACCAAATATTTTTAGCAATAGAAAAAAATTTACTATTTTGTGTCTTTAGTCCAGACTAGTAAATGCTGAATCTGGCAGATGGTAGAGAGCCAGGAATTCTTATTCAACAAAAATTAGATTAGCATCTTGCATATCTTGGGGTTTGCTGATTCAAACACAAACCCTGTTCTTTATTTTCTTCTAAAACATATCAATACACAGATGAAAAGACAAAGAAACCCCAAAAACAGCCCTCGTTCAAGGTTAAGTTTAATTCCAGCAATTCCGAAAGTTTTTTGAACAGTAAGAAAACATGAGTTTGCAGTTTTTTGTTTCTTCAAGAGTATTTAATGAATAATTCATACTTGCTATTCACAGTTTTTAGTCATGACTTTACACATTGATACATATTTTGAAGAGAAGGATGGCATTGCCTTAACTTCATGTTTATGCCAAATAATTCCAGATAGTTTAAATCCAGCAATGAGCTAGAGCATAGTTCTTTTAATTTATCAGGAAATACATGTTGAAATGAGAGTGCAAATGACATAGCATGAAGTCAGCATAAAAGGACCTTTATTAGAAGGTGTTAGAGCATGTCTGCTAGGAAATCAAATGAGAAGTCAAATGAGAACCTGTATAATTCATTAGTTAATAAAAATATTTTTTTAATGGCAAACTTGACTCCTGAATTTATGCCATCTATTAGAAGTTTGAATGATGCAGATTCTCTGTTCTAATAACATATGTTTCCCCCCCTCCTAAAAATGTCTTCTCACTTGAAGCAGTGGTCTCTCATGACCATATATAAGCATATTTCCATTTCCTTAGCATTTCCTCATTTAGGAGGCCCTGTGAGTTAGCGATGGGAGAACTGATAAACATGACCACTTAACTCTATCATCACATAGCAATTGTAAGAAGATAGCTGAAAATCTTTTCTTCAGGACCCCTAAAAACTTGGAAGAAAAAAACACACCTTAAGACCAAAGCAAAAATTAAGAAATTTATGAGTATAATAAGTGTAATGCCAGATAATTGAGATAGTGACTTATTTCTGGTTTTTAAGTATCGGGGATATTAATTCAGACATAAAATTACTAACAGAACTGAGAGAGGTTTAGAAAATAAGTTGCATTCCACTGCCATAGCAGAAACCTTCTTGTTCTCTTACATGATGAAGATTATCCTACCTGGTCTTTTGTCACAGAGTCATCAATCCTGCCACATCTGAAGTGTGGTAACCTTTTTCATACCTATGCTTGTACCATGCATGTGCTTCAGATAATCAAGGGCTTTTGTAGCATTACTCAGGTGACTCAGATTTACATACTTCTACAACTGCCTGCACAGCTGCATATACCAAGACTTGTAAGTAAGGGAATAACTCTTCTAGGTCTATTTTATGTGGCCTTTAGAAGAAAAATTTCCTCTCCTCTGGGTCAAGTGCTCTATTCATTAGAGCTTTGAGGTATGGCTCTTTTTTTAATTTTCATTCCAGTCAGTGGTTTTTCAGTTTCTTCTGAAAAATTCAAGAAGCTCAACTGCAAAGTTGGAACATGCCCCTGTGTTTTGAAAAAGAGTCATGACTGCAGACCTATAACCTAGGTCATACCTGAGGTATGATCTCACCATGCTTGCTGGAGATGCTAAGGAGTTCTAGCTGGTGCTATACTATTCATATAGTCTGTATTTTTTGCTTTCTCCTTCAGTCTCTAGACATTCATGCTGTACACTCTGGACTTATACAGGACTTTGACTTTAACCTGCCTATAGCAGGTTGTCTGGAAGGAGATATCAGTGTCTGGTGAATGGGCAATAACTGAGTTCACTCTAGACACTGCTTAAAAAGATATTACAGACGAATGACAAATGTAGAAATAAGCATCAATTCTAGAAATGCTATCAAACAGAATTTTTGTGCTTACATGATTCAAAATGTTTCTTTTCTAGATCAACCTTAATTCATGGAACATATTTATTCTTGCATATATGCCATTTTCCTATACAAAACCACATGTATGCATCATTAACTTTCAACTCATGAAAGGTACTTTCAAGGGAAAAAAGATTTTGCTGAGAGGAGCAGTAACTTGTTATCACACTCACAATATTTGTACAAATGTTGTTGAATTGCGAGTTATTAATCACAATTCTTTTCTCTCTTACCTCCTTAGACTAAAATGTTTATATACCCTTCCTCCCTTCCTCCCTTCCTCCCTTCCTTCCTTCCTTCCTCTCTTTCTCTCTTTCTACCTTCTTTTGACTGTAATTCAGATATTATCACTAAAGAAATGGTATAAGAAATGTGTTTTTTTTTAAAATTATAACCAGACATGAGAAAATTATTATTACTATGAATTATTGCAGTTAAAGGTAAATGACAACGTATCACACCAGTATGTCTATCCATGCACGCATGCACGTGTGTACGCATGACAGAGTAAGACTACACAGAACAGAAAATTCAGAGAAAAAAGCAGTTTTATAAGATTTACTCTCCATGTTTAATTTACATTTACATCATTCATCATTAAATTAGGAAAATTCCAAAGATAAAAGAAAAATATAAAGTGACTGAGATTGTACTTCTAGATTAAATTTTGCTATAATGGAATTTCATTTTTTTAGTTTACTATTTCCATATAACAACACCTGTCTAAACTGTTCTGCACAGGAATCTTTATGAAAGAATGTTTTAACTGGTGACTAGGGCTATTCCAATGAACCTAAAGGAAAGAGGCTCATTTTCTCTTTGCAATATTTAATAAAATTCAAAATTATGTCCGAGAAATACTGAAATAAGCCGGTAAAAATGTGCTGGTTTTAAACAATGTTTCAAAGACTTACCATCATGTTTGAAAGTCTCTGAAAAGTGATAGAGGTTTGTTGGGGAGTGATAATGTTGTGCAGCTCCTCTCCAGCCTGGTGAAGATACACTTCCTAATGAAGGACTGCTTAATCTTGGTCTGCTCTTTGAATTAAATGAGGCTAAAGATGAACTACCAGATTTGATTCTTAGGATAGCAGCGTATGAAGTGGGAAGACCAGGAACAGCTTCAGAATATTCTGGAATAACAAACAAACAAAAACTCAACAAGGAGTGAACACTGAATAAAGACAAAATCTGTCACTTTTCAAAATAATATACAGTTACTCAATAGAAAAGTATGAAAGTTTTATCTATAAAAGGAGTGTCAGAAATACTCTAGACTCAATCAGGGACTGAGTAGCAGTATAGAGCTCTAAGTCAGAAAAATTCCCTCCGGTTTTATCAAAACGTAAAAATCAGGTGGTTATCAAATTTCCTGCCTATGGAAGCTTGAGTTTTCAATGGTTTTATTTCTATTTATAAGACACTATATTCCTGTTTCATAGTAGAAAAGTGTCTTCCAAGCCACCATCTTTCCCTCACAGCCTTCCATTACTTTGTATGTGCAATGCAGAATATGCTCCTCTTTTCAAAAGTACTCTGCAAATCAAGTAGACTAACTAAACAGGCCAAGATATATATGCAAAAATATTTCACACAAAAATGTAAACATACTAAACTCACCTCTTCTGTCTCTGTAACTCCCCTTTTTTGCCTTTTCTACCTGTATTTAAAATGTCAGTGTTTACAGATAAAGAATAGTTTTTGGTCCATGTGTAATGCTGAATATAAAGGAAATAAATTATTATAATATATTGCAAAGTATAACTCAGGATCTGCAGGAACAAAACAAGCAGAACTATTGAGATAAATTGTCCTGAAAATGCAATAGTCTTAAGGAGGTGAGAAGAACATCTAAAAACATATCTGTAGAGATTTGTAGGGCCTCAGACTGCATATCAAGTGCCTCTGAGGGAACTGATCATTTGGAGGATGCATGGAAGTGGCTGGAAGAAAAAAGATCTTTGTTCTGTCACCTCCGCATTTGAGGAATGTTTAAAAATTGGACATCCTTCATATTGGCATAACATGAACAATTAAAAACTTTGGAATTAAATTGTAACAATCAAATGGGAAAGGTACAAATAAGGAGAAGTCTCCTTTAATTTGTTTTTCATCCTGGTCTCACAAATAATCTTTATAATGTGCGTCACGATGTTTTGTATGCCATAAGGAAAATATCATCTTTCCTGGCCCACAAAGAGAAAGGAAATAGAATAACATTATGATAAATTATGATAAAACATACTATATTTTGCTATACTAGCAAAATATATCTTATAGGTCCTCTTGAAAAACTATCATTGGAATATAAATATGATTTCACAAACAATATCTTTGATTGTCTTTCAAAATATTGATGGAATGTTTTAAAATATTAATGTATTTTACTTCTTAGTAAACACAATTTTTCCATAGGGGAAAGTAAAGTAAAATCTTTCCAGTTCCAGGAGAATACTGAAAACTATCTCCACTAAAAAAACTTGGGTTTTTTCTTTTTAATTCTGATTTCCTTAAAGTCAGACTCTCATAATCACTGAGGTTACTTGAAGAAATTTTTATATATTTACTTATTTTGGTTTCAACAAATGTTAATTTATTTTATAAGCAAAAATATTCTTGGCCCTTCCAAGAGGCCCTTCCAAATAGAATTTCAGATAAATGGGCTGCAACAGAAACAGCCATGGTTAAGTTTATTACATTAATGCTTAATGCAAAACATCTTCCTCGTGAACAGAGAAGTAAGATACCCCTTGGGGAATATAGGTACAGGAAAGGGATAAGGCTCTCTCTAACATTGCCTGTATAAGAGGATGGAAATGCTTGGTGGTGAACGTGGCAGTCCTGGTGACAGGAGACATAATTATTGGGCACTGTAGAGCTACTCAGATCCTCACAGCTCAGAGCCTCTGAGCATTTCCCCATAGAAATGCTGAAGGAAATCTGGAAATGGACAGATTGGGATGCAGTCTCTTTTTTTTTCACATGAAGCTGGGATGTGGCCAGGCTGTAGCTGGTAATGAGAATGCAAGGCACTATGCAAAGGGCTCTTATTTCGAAAAGACACTACATCTCTGTCTTTTTAAAACACTTTCTGCTTATAACATGCAGGGAAGAAACGATCTCTAATCTACATAAGATGGAAATAAGGAAACAAAAAGAAAATACTAAATCAAAAAGTGTAATGCCACAGAACTATCCTTGTGCATATTTTTATAACGGAAGTGAAGTAACAGTGATATATGTTCTGTTATACAGAATCCATTTCTACAGCTGGGGAAAAAAAAAGAACAATGGTCAATGGTGTTCACTGTTAAGAAGACATTCCTCCAGTGTGCACATAAACATAGAAGAAATACACACTTGATAGAATTTTAATTTATAATAAAAAAATGCAGATTTGCCTTTGGCACACCCTTTAAAGCACAGTATAAGAAATCTGAATAATATTTTAAAAGGAAATATGATTTCAATAACATACATAATGAATGTATTTTTCCTTGAGAATATTCTGCAGATATAGGCACTTTTTTTTTTTTTTTTTTTTCCCTTCTGGGTTTTTAAAGCACTTTTTTTTTTTTCCTTTGCAAAAGGACTGGTTTNCTTTTTAAAACACTTTCTGCTTATAACATGCAGGGAAGAAACGATCTCTAATCTACATAAGATGGAAATAAGGAAACAAAAAGAAAATACTAAATCAAAAAGTGTAATGCCACAGAACTATCCTTGTGCATATTTTTATAACGGAAGTGAAGTAACAGTGATATATGTTCTGTTATACAGAATCCATTTCTACAGCTGGGGAAAAAAAAAGAACAATGGTCAATGGTGTTCACTGTTAAGAAGACATTCCTCCAGTGTGCACATAAACATAGAAGAAATACACACTTGATAGAATTTTAATTTATAATAAAAAAATGCAGATTTGCCTTTGGCACACCCTTTAAAGCACAGTATAAGAAATCTGAATAATATTTTAAAAGGAAATATGATTTCAATAACATACATAATGAATGTATTTTTCCTTGAGAATATTCTGCAGATATAGGCACTTTTTTTTTTTTTTTTTCCCATCATGGTATTTTAAGCACTATTCTATTTGTCCTATGGCAAAGGACATGGATTTGGGAAAACTTTGCATGAGCACTTTTTCAGAAAATGTAAATACTTTGGGTGTCTGAAGTATGGTATTATTAGGATGTTAAATGGATTATAAATCCTGTGTATATCAGCAGTAAAACTCTAATGTCTTAAGACCTTTTAAAGTATATAGTCCATTTCTTGATAGCACAAGTTAATTCTTCAGGTGATGTTTCTGACTGTATCAGCTATTCTACCTTGAGAAGATTCAAATAATTATTCCTATGTCATTTCACTGGAAAAGTTATGAAACATTCTTCCATGATTGGGTAAAGAGAAAATCTTTCAACGCATGCTAGATAGTCTGAGGCGTATATTTTTTCTTTCGCAAATAAAGGCAGATTGGCCATAAGAAATTCAGTATGAATAACTGCAATTCTTAGACCATTTAATACAGCCTCAATGTTCCTATTGCCTGATATTGTCAGCTTGGAAAATGTGTGGAGTAAGCACACAACTTTGCCTGTTTCTACATAAACATACTATATTATAATTCTTCCTTTTGTTTTCACTATTAATTTTTTTCAGTACAATGACACATTGAGAACAAAGTGCAGCCAGGCTGTCTCTCTCATTTGCTGACATCTCCACCTGGTTTCATAAAAGTCCCCAGATGATCTTGCATCTTTCTATGAGGGTCTGCCAGATGTATCACCCACCAAACAAATTGAGACAAATACACATGCTTCCTTCCACCTGCCCAGGCATACAAGAAACACAGAAAGTACTGCACATATATAAAGTTAAAAACAAACACATCGAAAATTGTATCCTCTATTACACTTAATTCATTTACTATCAGGTCAAATTAAATATTATACACACATGGGAAAGCAAAATAACCTTTAACAATTTCAAAATTCTGCTATGAATTTTAATTGGAAGGGAGTGCTAACTTAGAAGACAAGGCATATAACAATTCCTAGTAATCTTGAGCTAACAAGTACTCCTGTCCTAATTAGTCTGTGATCAGAGTTTGTTATTATGATGAGTGCCTGGAACAGCTTCTAGGCAGAGGAATGTATCTGGAGGTGAAGGGGCCAGACAAACACAAAGGGATAAGCAGTAAGTGGGACTGGAGAAACAGAAAATACACTAGACTCACTTCAGACTATCTGTTTTGTCAATATATCACTTTGCTAGACAAAAAAATAATAGAAGCCATATGGAAATCTCCAGTGGTATATAGCCTTCCTTTCTGCAGGAGTTTGACTCAAAGCACACTTTTTTTCTAAAGTAACATTTCTCATTTTTAGGCTCTGACTCTCCTGTTTTTTTGTATATGGAACACTGTTAGCTACTCCAGTAAATAGGATTCAACAACCCTGAAATAATTTGTGTAGGCAGCTTAGTGAAATGAACTTGTTCTGTGCTGCCTCATCAAGTTATCTAGACTGTAATTCTTTTCTTACTTAGAAAGAAAAAAATGTTTTATAATTGTTATCTAATCGAATGGGGAACTCTACTTCTGCAGTGGTAATTCCAGAGTTTGAAAGAACAAAAGAATCAACAAGATCTCAGATGGCATGAATGCAAAGTATCATGTGAAGAAAGAGAAGGAAAAAATGTAAAAGTCACTCTACATGATAAAAAGATCCTGCAGTAATGATAGTATCACGTGATCTGGTTTCTGACCTTTCATGGTATAATTACTTTGTTTGGCCGGAATTAGAGATCAGTGTGAAATTTCACCCTGACTTCAGTTACTCTGTCATTATCGTGGGGATGCTGTATCTGAGTTAAGTTTCTCTTGTAAAACATAACTGGAAATTGTTAATAAATTATACATAAGCAACTATTTCTTGTTTTATTTACTGGAAGTCTGTAGCCCGCAAGTGACAACTGACAACTACAGCAGAAATCACACTTACCTGAAAACAAAACCTACTTCCTAATCCAAGCAATTGTCTTCAGAGATGTAGACTTCTGAACTGCCTAGTGGCTTAATTAAAGTATATTATTCTTTTAATTTGGTTTGGATTAGAATTCCAAGAGTCAGAAGAAAAAATTCATATTTCCCATTATTTAAGTACATAGTTAAACTGCTGGAGAGTAGATATTACTCTTCAATGTGTTTTTTAACTTTACCCTTAAGTCTACCCTTAAAATCTTTGAGAAATTTCATCAAAGACCTGTAGGTAGTTCTCAAAACGCTGCTGCATTTGAGCTTCACAATGAAATTTTATTTTCCCTAACCTCATTCTGAGAAATAAGTTAAGTATCTGGGATGAAACATCCGAGGGTTCCTTTAGCCACAAGAAGACACAGGTAAGGAATATGAAGGCCCAAATGGTAAAGATGTGAAGCAACTACAAAACAGTCACAATAAAATCAGTGGCTTTAATTAGCTTTCACAGTTCTTTGAACTAGAACTACCAAATTTATAGTGATTTTAACGCTGGTATGACACTTTTAAGATAGACTATATTTTTTTATTTCCAGTGCACATTTGCGTAATGGATTTCCAACAGCAAACTACGATGTGACATAATTTTGGTAATCTTTTAACAAATCTGTATCAACTCATTAAATTATTCATGCATCTTTTTTTATTTCCGGCACATGCTGCTCTTCAGCTAGATTGGTCAGATTCAAGGCAACAAGTTAAAATAGTGCCACAGGTAATAAAGCAACTATCTTGCTTTTAGAAAAAAAAAAAAATCAAGATAATGTTAAAGATGTTTTATCCGAAGAGGAAGACAAAAAGAAAAATAACTCCTTTCCCCTCCCCAGTTTTGGTTAAGGGGCAGGGTCAGCAGAGCTGGGAAGGGGATGTCCTTTTTCCTTGGTTTCCCATCAGCCTCTGGGGGCTGGGGGCTACCTGGGAAGGGGGTGGGACCTCTGGAGTGGACCGGGATTATAAAGGAGATACTCTTTGCCTCGATTTCCCATCAACCCCTTGGGCCATGCAGGGGTCTCTGGGAAGAGACTGGGATTATAAAAACCTGAGGAAAGCAGTGCTCGACCTCTTTTCTCCAGCTCTGTGGCAAAGAGCAGGGTGTTCCTCCTCAGCACTGCCTGCTTAGAAGACCAGCACGGTTCCTGCTGTTCCCTACCTCTCCTCACGGATTCCTGAGGTCATCACTGTTTTCTAGCTGAAAAGACCCCTTAGAAGAACCTCTTCACAGATGCTGCAGCCTCTGAAACACTAGCTTTTCCACTGGAGCTCCTGCTTTGTGTGCCTCCATCTCTAAGCCTCTTCTGTGTTTTCTGGGGGCCCCCCCTCCTCCCCCTCAGCCCCCTGAATGAGGTGCTGCCAGCCCATTCCTACTGCGAATGGAGGGCTTTTTTTCCGGGAGCTCAGCACCCTCCATTTTTCCCTTCCCAGCTTCGCATGTGGTGTGTCCCACTTCGGACCCCTCCCGGCTGGTATGCAGTGCTCTCTGCTGGCTGTAGCAGAATAATTACACCCATCCATACTCACATTCCCCCACACATTCAATAAATTGTTGCCTTTTCAATACATCTCTCGTCCATTGATAACACCTAATATTGTCCCAAATCGGGACAACTGTCTTTGTATTGTTTGAGCTATATGGAGAATAAAGGATTCTGACTCTTGGGGTGATGTTTTGCTTTCTTCATTTCTGTTTTTTTTCTTTAAGTAACTTCTGGTCAGTTACTAACTAATTGACATTTCTCAACTATTTAATTAAAATATAGTTGGTCTTACAATACTTGCAAATGTGACCTTCATTTGTGTATTTTTGCAAGCTAGCATGTTTAATCAAATGTCACTAGGAATGCTAACCCATTTTTTTCATTGTGACTTTTAATTACATTGTTTCAGTGGAAGTTTTCAGTCTTCTAAGCTTATGAAAATGTGTGCATTCATTCTGTAAACTGGATTGTATCAGTGTTGTTCCTCAAGCTTTTAAACAGGAATATGCTTTCTGCCTTGTTCTGTGCATGCACATTGATTTCCTTTTAAACTGCTCAATGACATATAGCTTGGCAATAACCTGAGAGAAAGATGTAAGAATAGAAGGTAGCTGTGTTGATAAGTGTCCACCCAGGTCATATCCTGTGAGAACTACTATAACACAGCACAATGTGAATAATTGTTTTTCTGATGAAATTATATTAACTGTAACAAAAAACACCACCAACCTCCTCCCCCCCCCAAAAAAAACCCAAACAAAATTAACCAGCCAACCAAACCAACAAAAAACCAAACCAACTAACCAGCAAACAAACAAACAAAAAAACCCCACAACAAAAACCCTACAAAACAAAACAGAACCAAAACCCAACCAACCAACCAACCAACCACACGTACAACACCTCCCCCCCCCACCCCCAACAAAACAAAGTAGAGAAAAAAGTGGAAGGCAGTAATTTCTCAAAAAGCTGAGTAATTTATCTGATCCTCCTCTGTGCATTTCCCACTGAGGTGACTTAGTTCATGTGTCAGAGGTGTTATTCTAAAGATGCTATCATATCCCAATTATTACTCAAAACCACACACAACACAACAACATATGCAGGCAATCATGAAAACCGAACCAAACCACAAGACTGTGGACAAAGTGGTGTTAAATCTCAGGTTGGAATCGACAGTCTCAGACATCTTTTCCAGCCTGGTTGATTGACTGATTCTGTAATGGAAACCTTCACTAGGAATCTCATTGTACATATCTGTAATCTGTATATGAGCTAGCAAGGCTGGGTTCACTTTACAGGTAGTGAAAAGAAAGAGGAATATGGCATGTGACATGATAGGTTTAATAAATGGCTACTTATTGCCATAGAATTTAAAGGAAAGTAATATGAATAGCTAAGATGCAAATATTTCAACTTGTTCACATCTCCATTGTCTTAGTCACAGAATTATAGACTCATAAAGAAAAGACCTCTAAGATGATTGAGTCCAACTTTTGACCAATCATCACTTTGTCAACTAGACCATATCATTAAGTGCCGCATCCAGTCATTTCTTGAACAGCTTCAGGGCCAGTGATTCCTGAGCAGTCTGTTCCAATGTTTAACCACCCTTTCAGTGAAGAAATTCTTCCTGACGTCCAACCTGAACCTCCCTCAGTACAGCTTGAGACTATGTCCTCTTGTCTGTCACTAGTTGCCTGGGAGAAAAGATTTACCCCTACTTTGCTACAACCTCCTTTCAGGTCACTGTAGAGAGTGATAAGGTCCACCCAAACTTTCCTTATCGCTAGTTCTCTTATCATAAATCAATCAAGTTTCATTTGTGTATTTCTGCTCAAAATATTTGGTTCTTCTTCAGAGGAGTAAAGATCAAGAGATTTGATTTTTTTTTTTTTTTTTCCAAAGAGGCAATGGGGGATGATTCAGAAGATGGGAGTTTCCAAAGAAAATAAATATGCTGATGATCTTCATCTATCTTTTTCATTACAGATGTGATGGCATAGAAAAAGGAGAAGATTTATCTATTCAAGATGGTCTTTCCATGAAGGAAAAAAAAACTTTTTCAGGTCTTTGGCAAAAATAAGTAAACTTTCAATCCAAAAGTCATTCTGTTGAACTTTTCAGTAGACCGCTGTTCAAGGAAGATACAATATCATTTAAACCAAAAATCCGCAATAGCTTCTCACTTCATATAATTTGTCTTTTTCTTAAAAACCTGGTCATACAAGGCAAAAAATTTAAGAATATAGAATATTATAGGCAGATATAGAAGAATATAATTAGGGATATATTTTATACTCCTTTAAAATAACAAAGAGGGAGTAATTCGAAAACTTAAAATATTGACCGAGAGATAGTAAAGACTGTTTCCAACAGCTTTTAGCAAATGAATCAACATCTTTGGAATAGTACACTGTTAGAGCTAATTTAATTGTAATGAATTTTTATGAGGAATTACTTCGAATAATTTAAAAATACTCTTGTAGAGTTAGCTGTTACTTCCCTTCCTACTCAAGGGAAGTAACATCTTACTTCCCTTCATCTTACTTCCATTTTATACTCATAATTCAGTGAATAGTTTACACAATATATGCCCAATTATTCCCACTTTGCATCTAACATATACACCAGAACAACAAATGTGTACTTTACAACAGAACACTTCCAGCTGCAGAATGCTTCCAACTGCAGTAACACAAATAATAAAAGTAATAATATGTTCCAATTATGAAATAACATCTGTCTAAAGTAAAATAATTTCCAACTGAGAAAAGTGATTTGAGATTATTGTCATATTTTTTCTATGAAAACACTTAGGTTTTCTCTTTCAAAACATGCTAATATAATGTACAGATAGGATCTGTTTCTGCCACAGCACTGGTTTGAAACACAGTTGTTTTGTTCAGGGAGTGCTTTGCACCTTTTTCAAATTCACTGCCAAGTCATCTGATGAAAAGTGCTTTTCAGATACAAAAAGTACAAAATTTTTTGAAAACTCTTCTAATGAACTTATTGAAAATTATATTTATTTTTGAGGCGCTGAGCAACAGCAAGGAGCTGTATCCCTTCAGGAAGCTTTTGGGCTGCCCCGACAGTGTTGCGCGGTTTCTTTGAATTTCTGAACAACAGCAAGAACATGCCCCCCTTTGGGAACGGCAGCTCCAGTCCTTGACCACACTTCTGAGCGAGGAAGAGGGCAGGCTTAGCACTGCTAGGCTTCTGGTACTTAAGCCTAAGGGCTACGAGGGAGCGTGGTGACCCAGAGTGCGACAACCTGCAATGTGGCGACCTGGAGCACCACAAACAGGAGTAGGCTAACAGGG
>VYZS01079892.1:9306-23587 GCA_013400695.1 Neodrepanis coruscans | reverse complement strand
CCTAAGTTGGAGCCCTGTGGAACTCAACTAGTGACAGGTCCTCAGTCTCGTGTTAGTCCAATCACCATTACCCTCTGTGCCTCACCTGGGAGCCAGTTGCTCGTCCATCACATTGTGTGTTTATTCAACTGCGTGTTGGACAATTTGTCTGGAAGGATACTGTGAGACACAGTACCAAAAGTTTTACTGAAATCCAAAATGATTACAACTGGCTTCTATTGATCAACTGGATGGGTTGTCATAGAAGGAAATCAAATTTGAGCAGCAGGACTTTCCTCTCATGAACCTGTGCTGCTGTGACCAATGACTGCATTGTCCTTTAGGTGTATTTCAATAATCTGAGCATAATCTTCTCTATGATTTTACCAGTCACTGAAGTGATACTGACAAACCTGCGGTTACTGGGGTCATCCTTCTTGCTTCTCAAAATGGAGACATTTGCCAGGTTCCAGTCCACTGGGATCTCTCTATATTCCCAAGATTATTCAAAAATCTTGAGAGATGTCTTTTGACAACATCAACCAGCTCTTGGATGAATCCCATCTGGTCCCATAGTCTTATAGGAATCCAGCTGAAACAGCGAATCCCACACAGGTTTGGGGTTTGACTGGAAGCTTATCATTGTCATGGTCATGGTTCTCCAGCTCAAAGCCCATCACTGAATTCTCAGTATGTGAAGAAAAGTGTTTATTTGAAGTTCAAAAATAAATACAAACAAATCTGTCTTGTAATAGCAAGCACACTGAAATAAGAATTTTCTTTGCACTGATAAATGAGTATGTACCTCAAAATATTCCTTGAGGACATTGGAATGAAACGACTGATGCACAGGAGAAAGGGAATCAGTTCTGAGGAGTAATTCTGTACTGAACATTCAAGAAATGAGATACCAGGTATCTTTAAGTAAGATGAAAGGGTCATTTTCACTACTGTAACTATGTTGAGGGCTGCTCAATATGAAAAAAAAAAAAGTCAAAGAACTAGGTTAGTTTAATTCCATTGTTGGGGGTTTTATTTTTTATTGTTTTATTTTTAAATCTGTTTTCTGTATTGTACAAGTTAATGATATTTTCCAGGTACTAAAAATTTTCCTAACAAATTGTTAGTACTTTGACATTCAATGTTATACTTAGCAGTACTAGAACTATTAAGAAGTGTGTTTTAAGGTTCTTCCTACTAAAATCTGTACTTGTAAATAATAGAGAAGCTGTATTCAGTACTATCTGCACTTCTATTATATTAATCAGGGTACTGTACAAAATGCCTGCCAGCTGCCTCTTTGCAACATATTTTCAAATGTTTATTGTGAGTGTAATAGTGATTGTGAAGCTATTGTATGCATTTCCCAGAAGTGGACAAATCTATCTCCAGGAAGAGAGAAAAAATATGAAGACAGCTTTGCAGCATATTCCTTAGCAGATGTTGCTATGTGATAGACATTGGTCCAGAGGGAAAACCACAGAAATTTGTGCACTTAAACAGTGCTTTATGAGAGATTGAAATGTTCCCATTGAGTAATAGATACAATCCAAATTATACAGTCTGTGTAGAAAACTGGTCCTCACAGATAAATATATAATTAACAAGAAATAAAAGGTTGTACTGATGCCTTAACTTGAAAATACATTGCTCCAGAAATCAAAAATCAACATATTCTTATAGAGACAAAGCCTTGGTTACATTGCTGCTAAGCATATGTTCTCTGGAAGGAGCTGGCAGTTCTATTGATTACAACTGGCATTTATTTTAAAGCCTTTTATGCTTTTTGAATCATCTGGTTCTTAAAGTACACACACTGGCTCTTACAAATTATACTGACAAAGAGAGAAACTGATGTACACATAATATTTGCTAAAGAATACTGGCTGAGGAAGTTGAAATACAAATAATAAAATATTTTAGTAAAAGATGTGAAAGAGCAGGAAAGGATTAGGTTATTTTGGCTGGTTTTCAAACAGACAATTTTGATCAGTGAATCCAAGCTGCAACATATTTCAGAATTCCCAATTAGTTTTGAAAGTAACACTTTAAATGAAATTTCACAAAGCAAGTACATAAAACATATTCTAATGTATTATGATTTTGTATCACTGGTCCTTTGACATCTATAATCTGCCACGGTAGTCCCAATCAATTTATCTAAGAGTAATATTCCTTTACTATAATAGCAAAAGAACCAGAAATTTCTGGGACATTTTGCTAAGCCCTCTCTTGTAGACAATAGCAACATTTAACAGAGAACTTCTTGTGGAAGCACCTTTGAGGAAGGAGAGACCTAGATGTCTTGAGAGCCTTGATTTATATATTTCTAAACTCCGAAGGTACAAAACTAAGTGTGCAGTTATGCATATGTAAGATGAAGAAATTACAAAGATACATTTATATAAATTAAATATTCAAAATCTTAAGTGTGAGATTGAAGATCAGTGTTTGTTATAATTCTTTAAATCTAGAGCAAAAACAAAAATGAAAACTGGCTTTTCAATAACTACTTATATTCAATTCAATGGGTTATTATTCTACAGCACTTAATATTCTTTTTAATTTTTTTCCTTTATTATTGCTGTAAAATGTCTATTGCTATGGACATTACCTACAGCTAATGGGTTTGGCTCCTTCTTGTTTTGATCACTGATCACAGTTCTCAATTGACACCTTATTTTCTCACATCTGATTCAGCCCCTGGAACCTGATTTTGGTAGCTTCTTATCAGTAACCCACCTGGGATCATTCCAGTCTGTTCCACCTCTCTAAAAAGAGGTCATTTTGCTTTTTTCCTACTAATGTAACATGCTGAGTAAACCACTGAGAGCATTACATTGGAACACGGTGCTATAAATTTGTAGTACTCAAAAATCTGTTTTACAGGAAAAAATTATTTACAACTGATGAAGAACAGCTTCAATGTGTTATTTTCATTCTGTTTGGATGTGATAAATTCCCTGATTTAGTGATTTTAGAGTTCTGTTTACTTTGCACTGTCTACTGCTCAGATACTTAATGCTATTAATTAGCAATAATGCACATAACTGTGCTCATTAAAGCCAGAAAAATATGTCCTACCATTTTAATGATCTTAAAAGAGACACAAAGGAAAGACAGACCTATTTATTTAACAGCTGATAGAGAAAACATTTGTCTGATGGCCATACAGAACTTTTGTGTCTTGCTAATAGTACCAAATTATATAGTTTAAATAGGCTGTCAAAACCAAACGTAGTGACTTTTTTGTATTAAAAACGCAATGAAATATTTTTATTTTTTTTGTGGTTCAGTTCATTAACCACAAAGATTTTCGCTTAATATGCAGCAAATTCAATTTTGTTTAAGTAGTTTGCTTTACAATGTTTCTTTTATAATGAGAGGAGGAACATTTGGATAACTTGTTTCTTTTGCAAATGTCTCCTAGCTAGATATAGACTGTTAATCTCATCATTAATCCCTGTTGCCCAGGGATTTAAACCAATGCTTTTCACTATGCGTTTGTTAAATTCCATAATACAATACTATCATAGTAAAACTCAAAACTAATGTAACTAGGGATTTTGCTTAAAATAACCCTTAGATTCTGGATGGTATATGAGCCATATATATTCTAAGATTTTTAGCTATTGCTATTAAGTGTAAACAATGTCTCAATTTGGCTTGCATTCCATTGCCTAAGCACATGCTCAGGGAAAGAAGAGGATTGAAAGGTGGAGAAGATTTGTGATACATAGAGTCCAAAACACATATTTAACCCTATCTGAGCAGAGCAAGTGGAGTTTGGAGTAAGCGGGTTGCTGTCTGTCTTTGAGGCACTGTCATGTTATTACTGTTTGAGACACAGGAAAGCAGCAAGACCACATCTTGGGAACAGAACAGTTTGTTGGGAGAGTTAGGCACTTTTGTTCTTTGTGGAGATACCACTCAACATGCATTACTTCCAGTAACTGAGTAAGGCTAGATCTTGCTGAGTAAGAGTTTGATTCTCTGATACCACAAACCTTGTGGTAGTCACACTAGTACCATTAAGCCATGGCATCACGTGTATGAAATGAAAACTTAGCAAAGACTGAGCATGCTTCTTAGCCTGAAGGCCATAGTGTAGTTGTATTGCTCAACGACTAAGCTGTTTAACCAACAGAAAATTAATGAAAGCTAAAGGCTATTGCTCCATCTGGTTTCATCCAATGGTAACGAGCTTGCATAGAAAAAAAAAAAAAAAGGAAAGATAAAAAAGGGCTCACCCACAGTTCACTTAACCCTTTTTTTCTGGGAAAAGTTGTACTATGAAGTCTGTTTTTCAAACTAGGATTCTTCTCAAAGGTCAAAACTAGTATTTGCACATCCTCTCAAATAATTTCTGTTTCAGCAAGTAGTGTAGCAGTGAGAGAAGGCAAGAATAGCTGACAGGAGATGGGAGAGTATGATGCACAGCCAGCAGAGCACAAGCACATCAATAATCCTGGGATACCCAGTGGGCAGGTTCACTCAACAGGGACAAGTATGGCTTGTGCCAGCAGACAGTGAAGCACGGAGCCCCATGTCTGGAACAAATGATGGATCTTATAATGGCCTAAGAGTCCACCCCTAGCAGTGGCTAAAAAAAAGAGTGAGAGCAGCATGGCAAAACATGGCCAAGGCAGCCAAAGGAGGAGGTGAGGAACTGCTGCAGGACTGGCAGAGAGAGAGAGAGACAAACCCTTGTTTGGCAGCCAGGCAAACAAGGAGCTAGGCCCCACACCTTATAGCTTCTATTACCACCAGGCTGTGTTTCCCTGCCATACTTGATGATTACTTAACTAAAACCCAGCAGGCATAGTAGTTGCTTTCCCAGGGGAAGAGGAGTATAAATTGTTATACCTACTTTTCAGGAGTTACAACTCTGCTTATCTACTTGTTAAGAGTGTTATCCCTGGAATAAAAAGATGAATACACTTGGGTTATTTTATATAGTAGAATCATAGAATATGCCATGTTAGAAGGGATCCACAAGGATCATCAAGTCCAACTCCTGGGTCTACACAGGACAGCCCAAGAATCACACCATGGGCTTGAGAGCATTGTCCAAATACTTCTTGAAGTCATATAGGCTTAGTGCTGTGACCACTTCCCTGGGGAACCTGTTCCAGTACTCAACCATCCTTTGGGTGGAAAACCTTTTCCTGATACTAGCCTAAAGCTCCTCTTAGTCAGCTTCACCANGCCAGGACCCTCAGGTCCCTTTCTGCAGCTCTGCAGCAGCATCTCAGGTTGTAGACAGTCACAAAAAATAACAATTTTTTTAAAACAAGATTTCACTGTGATGTTTTAGGTGTTCACTCAAAATCTCCGCCTGCAAATGACAGTTCAGGTTTTACCCTGGTACTTCATATTTATGTTCATAATACTTTATGCTGTTGACTGTTATTGAAGGGACTGTCTAAATATAGGTCATGTGTAGCTACAGATCATGTTTACTCTTGATAAGACACTGTGGATTCAGTTCTGCCATGGAATTTTGCCATCAAGTTGCCTGTAAGCAGAAATGGGTCTGGATAATACAGAAGCAGAGCATAGTCAGGAAAAATGGTAAGCAGTCACCTGTAGTTTCCTTCTCAACTGCAATATTTTGCCTTCTTAATTTGGCTTGTTTGCTACCAAGTGCTTTGGCCCAGGGTACTTCATGGACTTTTACGAAGGACAGATCGCTAACACCTAATGGAGCCTTTGGGAAGTAACGGGTACTATTAGAGAGTGCAAATCCTGACTGCAAAACAGAGGATTTACCTGCTTCAGAATTGTTTACTGCTGACTGGCTCTCAGATCTGAAAGGGCAAAGCAGTAACATTATGAAAGTTGTTCATTAATGACTAGGAAAAAGTATTTACAATCCTTGCCCCCCCAAAAAAGGAATTTTCTGTGAAATAAAAACTAAAAGAAAAATTAGAACTTCTTACACAAACCTTTATGTCACATTTTGAGATTTAAAATATTTTCAGTTAAATTGTTTTAATTTTTAAATGTTAATTTGGAAATAAACCCCTCCCAATGTGCTTTTCAGTGGGTTGAACCTGGCTGGACACCAAGTGCCCACCAAAACCAATCTATCACTCCTTTCTTCAGCTGTGTGGGGGAGAAAAATACAGCTAAAGTCTCATTGGTCAAGATAAGGACAGGTAGAGAACACTCACCCACCAATGTCATATGCAAAACAGACCTGACTTGAGGAAATTAGCTTAATTTATTACAAATCAATTCAGAGTAAGGTAACAAGAAATAAAACAAAATTTTAAAAACACCTTCTATTCACACCCCACCCTTTGTCCAAGGCTCAACTTCATTCCTGATTTTCCTTACCTTCCCCACCAGCAGTGCAGATAGACAGGGAGTGAGTACTTTGTTTGGTTCATTACATGCTGTCTCTTCTGTGCCTTCCTCCTCAGGGCAGAGGACTCCTCAAACTTCTTCCCTGCTCCAGCCTCATGTCCCTCCCCTGGGAGACAATCTTCTACAAATTTCTTCAATGTTAGTCCTTCCTATAGGCTGCAGTTCTTCATGAACATAAGCATGGGTGCAGTCTCCTTCACGAACAGACTGCCCCAGTGTAGGTGCTCCATGAGGTCATAAAAGTCCTGCCAGCAAACCCACTCCAGCTTGGGCCTCTCCTCACCTCTCCACTCCTCTCCTCACAGGGCCACAGGGCCTGCCAGGAGCTTGCTCTAGCACAGGCTTCCCATAGGATCAAAAGATTCTATTGGGCATCCATTTGCTCTGGTGTGTGTACATCCATAGGCTGCAGGTTGATCTCTGCTCCATTAGGAACCTCCATGGACTACAGCCTGCCTCACCATGGGCTGCAGGAAAATTCCTGCTCCAGTGCCTAGAGCACCTCCTCCCACTCCTTCTGCACTGCCCCTGGTGTCTGCATGGCTGTTCTTCTCACATATTCTCACTCTCTCTCCAACTGCTGTTCCCCCTTCTTAAATCTGTTATCCCAGAGGCACTACCCTCATTGCTGATGGGCTTGGCCAGCAGCGGGTCCATCTTGGAGCCAAATGGCATGGGCTCTGTCAGACATAGAAGAAGGTTCTGTCAGCTTCTCACAGAAGTCACCCCTGTTCCCCTCATACTACCAAAGCCTTGCCACACAAATCCAATACATGCCAAAACTATGACATAGTATACTAATAAAATTCTGCATTTGGTTTTAAACTAGGTACTATTTTTCAGCTGTGTTTTTCTGAATGTTTCCTTTTTTATGTAACTAGGGGCTACCAAAATTTTCCTTTAAAAAGAAAAGGACCGGCTATAGTTAAATAAACTGACCCAATTTAATGTGTGAATTGAAATGTCATGTTTAATATGCTGGGTTACAGAAGCTGTCAGAATAAGAAATTCATAGATGTTTTCTTGACATTCTCATCACTGAGAATGCTATTATCAGTTGCTATTGCTATTATCAGTGGAGCCAATACATTGCAACAGATTAGGCAACAATCAGGCTATTAAGTATGCTAGACAATAATTCTAATCACATTCTATTGTTAAACACTAAAGAGAAAAATTTACTCTTAAAAGTTATTTTACTTACTTTGAAAGTACTCTTTCTACTACTCAAAACAGATGAAAACTACACGTTATAGTTAGTTATTTGACCTTACATGTCCATGAATAGATAAAAAGATTTGCAATGGTAACAGTATTATAGTGAGTAGTATATTAGTTTCAGAGGGATAACTCTATTCTCTAAGCATTTAGGATTTGTGATTCTCTTATACATCAACAGTATTTTTTGGTTTAGAAAAGATGCTGCTGTCAGCTGCCAAAAATTGCTATAACCCATCAAAGTCAGTGGAAATAAGGTCATACACAGTAGCTGACAGCAGGATCAGAATATTCAGCTTCAGAACCATTTTAAAGAATCAGAACTGCCTGCATGAAATAGCTACTGAAATAAAGTACAATGTAAACAGTACTTTTGAATGAGATGTAACCACTGCAGTAAAAAAAAAACCCAAACCTAGAGATTTGTGGATATAATTAGAATTTTTTGAAAAATATTAGGAAATGCTGTGAAACATATAATAGTTGAACCAAAACAGAACACAAAGGCAAAAGTAAATTCTAGACTAATGTAATATCTACCAAACAGCAAATGTGACAAGCAGAAATAAGTCTGCACCAGGAAGACTCGGACACTCAGAACAGCAACTAAGACATGGAAGTCTCCTTCTCTTCATGTAATTGCCAGATAACTTCCTCTGAGACTTGTCTTAACCATGTTCATTATTATTTCTTATGTATTGGTTTCCAAAAATCTAAACTCATAGCTCGTATTTAAAACATTTATATTTTCTAATTCTAATTTCTTAACCTACTCAATATATTACTTGCAATAGGTATTTTTATTTGTCTTCTTCAGTGCTCATGCATTTTCTCTTGCAGGCCTTTCTGAAACCTGAAAACAAACTGATCTTTTCCACAGTTTTCCATTACCTTTTCAATTTCACTTTTGTGGGATAGATATTCAATATTCACCTCTTCAAAATAACTGCTGTCATGCTTGCATAATTGTAAACTGGAGGAAACTTTGTCTTCTGGTTTTTGTATATACAAATCTAGTTAATTAAACTAATTTTTACTTTTGTGCTAGCAGTAGAAGGTCCAGGTTAAGTAATTGAGAGATTGCATTAATTCCAGCTGAGTTAATAAAGTTGCTGCGCTAGCTAGCAGAAAATTACTGTTAATTACCAAGGGTCGAGTTCTGAATAAAAAAAAGAGAATATATAAAATGAAAACTGATTCAAAGCTGGGATGGTTGCAGTACTAATAAATCAGAATTGAACTCTGAAAGAGGTATTCAAAACCTCTTTCTCTGTTGCATGTATTTTGACAGATCAAAAGTCTGCATCGTGTCCACTGAATTCATAAATAAAAAATATTGCTTGATCCAGTGTCATTTAAATCTGAAGTATTGCAGACTTAAATGACATTGAATCAAGTAATTTCTATTTTGATGGATTCCTCAGCCAGTGCTGAACCTTGTGGAGTGACTGTCTGAGTTTTTGTTCTTTGTTTGTCTTTGTTAATCCCCTGCTGTGTAGGTACCTTTTACAGAGGTAAAAACAGAAGTGAAAGAGGACTGTATGTAATTTCAGCCATGTAAAAGTTAGGGTTTCAGCCCAAGTTGTTATCTACATTTTTTTCTATTGCAAGAAAGACAAAAATGCACTGCCACCTGATAACCATCTCACAGTTTTAAGAAATACGTCTTAGGATCTGTCAATCTTAAGAATAAAATTGGTTTGCCTAGATTAGTTTTGTTTGATTTTTGTGGGATAAATGCTCTTGCCTATAGAGATGTTATATACAGCCATAGTAAACTCCACCAATATAAAAGACATAACTATTGCTAGACCAGTAAAGGAAGAATTTGCTCTTCTTCAAGAAAGAAAAAGGTAGCTGAAATATATTTATTTGCCACCACAGAAAAGTAAGGTAATATTTGGTGATTGATAAATTAAGCTTCAGATCTTTCTAGCCAAAAAGAAACAGAAAAATCTATCTCTTCGGAGGACGGTTCTTCACCCAGAGGGTGGCTGGGAAATGGAACAGGCTCCTCAGGAAGTGGTCACAGCACCAAACCTGACAGAATTCAAGTGTTTGGACAATACTTTCAGGCACATGGTGTGATTTTTGGGGCTGTCGTGTGGAGGGCCAGGAACTGGACTTTGATGTTCCTTTTGGATCCCTTCGAACTCGAGCTCTTCTCTTCTCTTCTCTTCTCTTCTCTTCTCTTCTCTTCTCTTCTCTTCTCTTCTCTTCTCTCTCTTCCTCTTCTCTTCTCTTCTCTTCTCTTCTCTTCTCTTCTCTTCTCTTCTCTTCTCTTCTCTTCTCTTCTCTTCTCTTCTCTTCTCTTCTCTTCTCTTCTCTTTCTTCTCTCTCTTCTTCTCCTCTTGCACTTTCTAGACATGAAAGCTACAGAAACACAGTGAAAAACATCTTGAATGTCTCCTCAATTTTCAGACTAATCTGCCTGAAATGCTAATAAAATATACATAGATATTCAAAGAACCACCTATTCAAAGAACCACCTGTACTTGTAGTTATTTCTGATTTTATCTGCTTTTCACTTTAAAGAACTACAAGCTGTTTTGGGTCTGCCTGGGATGGAGTCTATTTCCCCATAGTAGCTCTCACAGTGCTGTGCTTTGCTTTGGTAGCTACAAGTGTGCTGATAACACACCAGTGTTTTGAGTACTGCTGAGCACAACATCGGGACTATAATGTTCCTTCCTCAACCAAGGGCAAGATCCTGGGAAGGGACATAAGTAGGCCAGCTAACCCAAAGTGACCAAAGGGACATTTCGTACCTTATGACGTCATCTCAGATATAAAAGCTAAGGAAAGGAGCAGGAAGTGTGTGGGGAGAAGCGGGGCAGGGGCATTCATTGTTTCTAATGGCTGCCCACTAAGTAACCACTACACATGTTGAAGCCCTGCTTCTTGGGACGTGGCCGGACATTGCTGCTGATGGGAAGTAGAGAATAAACTTGTTATTTTCTGATTCGCTTTTGTGGGCACAAATTTGCTTTTTGCTTTAGTAAACTGCTTTATCCCAACCCATGAGTTATTTACCATCTTATTCTCTTCCTCCTTCCTGGCTGGGAAGGGGTGGGGGGATAGAGCGTTTGGGTGGGCAGTTGGTGTCCAGCTGAGGTCTATCCGTTACACAAGAGTGCTGCAAAATACACAAGAGATAAAGAAGGAGTCTATCAAGTTAAAAAGGGTAGGGTTACCAATTATACAGATTGAAAAGAGGAAACAGAATGAGAGGAAGTCTGCATTGATTGAATACTATGAAGACACATTGCTGGCTCCAGCTAATGGAGTTATTTAGGAAACTTTGGGTTCTACTCCCAAAAGTAACTTCTCATAATTAATTTATTGTATTGTATTGCTTCTGCAATCCATTAAGCAAGAATGTTGTGACATGGAAATGTACAATGTTGTCTCTTAAATGGTGACTACAATGCTACTCCTAACCACAAAGGAATTTGTTTGGAAATTATATAAGATAGGAATAAGAATAAATATAAAGAATAATAAGAATAAATATAAAATAAAATAAAAATTGCGCTGGCAATTTTAAGAAAAATGCCATTTAAAAGCTTTGTGTCTTTGCCCAAAATTTTTGGTGGCAATTATGTTAATTTTTTTATATCTGTATGTGACTAAATGTTCTAAGCTAGACATGTAAAGGAATATGTACATATATTATACACAGATGTATATAACTACTGTATAGCAGGTCACATACTAAGTCAAACAGTGAAGCTGGAGGAAAGCATTTTCATTCAAACACCAACACAACGCACATTCAAAGATTCAAAAATAATTGTTTAAAAAATAATATTTTTATTCCATGTACTCTAATATATTCTGCAAATTCTGCTAAGCGAGATTTTCTCTAGGAAATTGAACCATCTTTCTTCTAACATCTAGAGCCCAGAAGTCAAGATTTCAAGAATCCACACAACATTTTTCTGGATCCACACATTTGAAATTAATATGTATATAAGCATGTGGATTAAGAATTCTGAAAGGGCTCCAAACTCATAAACTTCATAAGTTCAGAAATCATTTGAAACACAGACTTACAAAAGATTATAAAGATGATTTTTTAATGGAACTGCATAAAGTATAACACATAATTCACTCTGTTTAGTGTAATACTATGAACAGAAATATCTTCCAACTTAGAACAAACAGATAATTAATACAGTATGTATATAGGGATGCTGATGAATTTGACCTTAATTTTTTTAAGCAGAGAAACTAAGTAATTCAAAATTGTCAAATATAAGAAGGAATTGTTTATCTTCATATATTAATTTTTGATATCAGTAATGGATGGCCACACAGAAATACATTTCATGATTAAACATTCTTGTCTAAACATATCAGCCATAATAATTTTTCTGATTAACAGTACAATGCCTTTAAATTCTTTAAATTTCAGATATACTATATTTAATATATCCAGTGCAAATAACAATATTCTATTAATTTTGTGTATCAGTAAATATATCCACATATAAAGGATTAGTGTGAAACAGTGTATCTCAAGCTTGTTGGAAGTAAGATTCTGAAAGAAGACCTTTATTGCAGAAATACAAATGTATTTTTATATTAGCAAATTTTTTTTTCATTATGACACTGGACACTAGGGAGTATTCAGCATTTATCCTATAGTTTTAACAATGTCAAATTTACAGTAAAAATCTAGTGTCTGCCAGCTTCTATGGGACAAAGGCTGGCTCCATAATGAGGTAAAACTTCAAACTAGCCACCAAAGTCAAGCTGTACCAGGAAATGTAGGCCTAATCTAAAACCATCTGAAATAAACAGGGAATGTCTGACTACTCATAGCTTATACCAGGAGCTTAAGTGTCATACACTTCCATTACCTCAACAAGACAGATTTTGTATAGGTACTTAACTCGAAAATGTCAGTGGGTACCTAGTGCCACTTTGCAAAATTTTGCCTCTAGCTGCCCAAATGTCCCTAAGGGTTGGTCCTTAGCTGTTCACTTCAGTTTTTAAGTGCGTACATTTATGTAGTTCCACATTCAATTTTTCAGTAACAGTGTAATTTTAAATAGGTTTCATTTCTCTTTCTTTTTTCCCAGAACTCATTTCCAAAGTCAAAATATAACCAAGGGAAATTAGGATCATTCTTTTTATAGGCTGTAAAGTTTATAAATCATTTGATTTGGTTTTAAATTTGAGATTGACTTGGTTGAGAGCCCAGACTCTCAAATACTTGTGCTATGGTCTGTGAAGGAGCAGCATCTTAAAACAGACATGACAAGTGTGAAGGGTCAGCAGTACCTTAAAGCTATTGCAGAATATGAAACTTTGTATTTAGGATTTATTCACTTTGGTGCTTTCAAAAATGTGTCTCGAAGCTCTTCTGTTTTTTGCATAAAAGCTCTTTATTCATCTTGGCACACAGTAGTTTCCATGCGTATGTAGAAAGAAAAATTCAGGAGGCAGTAAGGACACATTTAGACTTGTTTCAACCAGAGTAGAGGTAGTTGGTTTACCATTATTTTTTTTAACTACATGCTGTGTTTTCTTTTTCAGTGCAGTGCTGTCTAGTTTTCCAATATAGATAGAGGTATGGATAATCAGTGTACATGGAGAAATCCAGGTCAAACCTATAACACAAGGCACTTGTTTTTTAGTAAATCATTGTGTCATTTTGCAAATCATTCAGTATAGTCATTACAATTTTCACTTAAGTTTCGAAAGGTGTACTTTTATGACATTAAGACTGAATGAGGTTTCCAAAAATGCATTGCAAAATCTAGTATGTATGCAATAATTCATCATTAAGGAGAGGTAATCAATGCTTGTTTAACCTATTATCACTGCTGCTAAGTAGGTAAGTCAAGACAAGTCATTTTCTTGCTATTGGGAAGAGAAGTTTTGATTAAAGCAATAGATTAAGTGATTAAAACAATTTCAATTCACAAAATTCTTACTGCTTCTTGCAACCACTTCTGTTTACACCCACAGGAAATTAGGGTGATGTCTTCATTGGATTTGTATTTAGACTTCCCAGGCTCACTCATCATTGTCCTGATAATTCTGCCTGGTCACATTGGTCAGTTTGTGCAAGGACATAACTGGGTGCAGTGCATTGCACAGAGCTAAAATGTCACACCTAAGGAAATGAAAAATAACCTATAGCCTAAGGAACTCCCAAAGGCAGGATTTCAGATGAACCACACTCTGCAAAGGAAGTTAAAATAAAAATTTGAGGGCATGTGATGAATCTGGTTTGCCCTTAGTGTATAATAGAGAGAACAGGTGTGCTAGTTTAGCACGGTAAACAAAAATTACCCACCAAAATCCGGACGAGAACTCATTAGAGGGATTAAATGCAACAGAATTTATTAAATGTAAAACAGGGCTGGGGGAAACAAAGAGAGAGTGCCCATTCCCTTCTCCTTGCGTGCCACATTGTTGTGGGTTGGAAAAATAAAACCGTTCCCCCCCCACCACTCCCTGGCGGGGCTGTCCACGGTCCCGGGCTGTCGCGCCCGTGGGAACCGCGTCGGGAACGGAGCCGCGGCACGTGCCGGGAGCCACCGGGCTGCGGGCGATGGCGCCATGATGGCCAGCGGCAGCGGGCGAACCGGCAGTGGCGGTGGCGCTGGAAGAGGCAGGCGGTGGTCCGGGCTGGGTCAGCCAGCGCGGGCCCAGTGGACCGCCACCTCCGCCGCCCCTCCGTCTCTCGGCCGCGGTC
>VYZS01079891.1:3792-17982 GCA_013400695.1 Neodrepanis coruscans | reverse complement strand
AGAATTATACTTCCTCTGGGGCTTTATGTTTTGAGTAATCTCTACCCCAGAGAGGCAGGTCTCATGTGGGTGCTGGCACAGTCTTTTACACATTGCCTTGCAGTCCTGAGCATTTTCCACACCCCACCAGAGAGATGATAAATGCATAATGTAAGGCACGTTGCTAGTTCTCAGTCCCCAGTGCCAGCTTCTGAGGCAAGGCTAATTATATTTTTTCAAACCCTTTTATAAGCTTAGATACAAGCATGATTTTTCTTGCTTTGCACATTGTTCTGGATCTAGCACTCCCAAGATTTCAGTGTCCATTACTACACCTGAATGTGTAAAACTCACCACAGCCTGCAGAAGAAAGAAGTTCAACTGCATCTCCTCCTGCAGGAGAGAACTTTAGTGCAAACTCGGGTGACAAGAATGTGCAGTGACAGAGTGAGGGAACTGAGCTGGGAGCTCTGGGTGCAACATTTCTCTTGTCCCTGCCATGTAGTGCATGCTTCTGACACTTGGAAAACAGTTCTCCTTCACCATGCTGCTGACACTGAGTCACATTGTAGATAAGATAAGGTTCCTGAGGGACCATAGAAAAAGAAAAGGGGAAAAAAAAAGAGCTTCTGTAAGAATGCATGAGTTTAGCAGCCACTCTTCTCCAGGCAGCTACAGTGGATGAAATGGGAGGTGTAATGGAGTCAAACCTACAAATCTCCTATAAAACGAGTTATACTCTATAATCCTTGTGATCTGTCTACCATTGACAAGCAGGAGCAGATGGAGGGAAAGGATTGTTTGTGCTTGTGATATATCAACATATATGTGAGCAGGAGGGCACATGCCACAGGAGGGGGCCTCTATAACCAAGAAACAGAATAAAAAGAGCTTTTTCTGTGAAACACTTTCCCTTTTCTGAAATCTGCAACAGCAGGGGTGGAGTAGAGGAGCTGGTGCACCTGCTTCCACTGATGGGGTAACTGCTGGGTCACAGTGGGCTTTTCTCCACAGCAGACTCAGCTCACCCTGTGTCTTTCACTGCTTTGTAGTTCTGATTTCTGTGAAAGAGCTTTACTTTGGTGTGTGGGCACACAGACTGGGGTTGTGGGTACCCAAGGTGCTTATTAATCTTGTGCTTCTCTGTTCTTTGTCTATTACTGGCTTTGCTCTATGTTAAATGTGTTAGAATCTGTAAGCAGAGAAACAGCAGTTGCCATCTCTTCTTCTCCTTTTCTGTCTAGGTTGTGACAAACAGGGACACACAGGAGACCTTGCTGTGCATAGCATATGTTTTTGAAGTATCAACTAGTGACCATGGTGCCCAACATCACATCTACCGGCTGGTGAAGGACTAGAGACTCTCTGCCCCGAGTTGTCCATGGAATGCATGTCTAAGAAAAAAGCCTGTGCTTGAACAACCCCTGCCCCCTCATACCAAACCCAAAAATAAACTGCAGATATTGTGTATTTTCAGAAAAGTCCCTCTGAGCTCTGGTTTGTGATTGATAAAGTCAAGTTTATTATATCTCCAGGTTTGTGCAAATGGGAAAAGGACTCGGAATCAAAGAAACAGCTTAAGGGTCTCAGCAGAAACAGCACCCTGTGAGAAGTATATCCCATAGAGTACACACAGGGCATGAGCAGACACATAAAAGGAGTGGCATGCACCTGGCTATGGCAGCAGCAATGGCAGGAGCTTCCTCAAGTTTGATCACATGTGAAGAGATTGAAAATGTTCAGGGTCTGAGTGTGTGCACACATATACCTTCATTTGTAGGTCAACACCTGCACAGGCATGATTACCATGCATTTATAGAGATGTTAATTAGACATCCATGGGCATGTATAGAGATGGCACATACATTCTACACAACTCTCTGTCTAGCTGTCCACATCAGCAGTTGCACAGTCACAGGCTTTTCCTCTGTTAGAAGCTGGACTAAAGAAACCAACCTTTCCTTTGCCTCTTAAAGTTATGCTTAGAAGATTGGGGATGTTAAATCACGTTGTCTTGCCCAGCAGATTTCTTCCCTCACAATGCTGCTGATAAGGGAGGGGGGAGATCCAGCCATTCATGTTCCACTGAGGGAGGAGATGGGCTGCATGATGCTCTGGCAGCCAATGAACAGGAAATTTATTGAGTGGCAAGGCACAGTCCCATGGCCTGGACAGTCAATTTGATGTGGAATGGGAACTAAAGGACTCATTTCCTCATTAAGCCATTTGACTGGTTGTAACTCTTTCAGTGCAGATTTCTGTTTGCATACAGGAGGTCACTCACAGGGACATGGGTAAGGAGGATAGCAAAGATAATGCCATGAAGTCAGAGCTAGAGAAAGATGCTTTGGTTCTTTCCATGGGAAAAGGACTTAATTTAATTTTTATATCTAATGAAGTATTTTTCCCCCCAGTCCTGCAGATCCTACACACTTTCAGAGGCTGCTTTTGAGGGCTGTGCAGGGCTAGTGCTGTTAACCTTCTCTGTGCAGGAGCCAGAAGTAGATAACAGAGGACAGAAACTTTGCTCACACCCATTAAGCAAAATGTACAACTTCATCCTGTACACAAAGTTCCTGCTCTATCTGCTCTCTCCAAGCCAAAGAAATGCTTTCAAGAACTGGCTTACAAACAGCAAGACAGGACACGGATGCCAACAGCTTTCCATAAGACCTGCATGGCTGGTAACCACAACTGGTCAAGTCTGGAGAAATACAAGCCGAGTTTTTAGACACCTAAAAACCAAAGCTTCTCAAAATGCCTGCTGTTCTATGCTAGACATGAAAAATCCACGCAAGCACAGCCTGCTCTTGTCCATCCTTTGGGTGTTACTGCTCACAGCCAAGTGACCTCACCAACCAGCCCCTCCAGTTGGCCACATGGGTATGAACAGCACCAACTCACTACAGCCCATTCCTGATGCATGGCCCTGCCTATTTCAGCCCTACATCATTTCCTTCCTCATCTCTGAACCAGGCAACAAATCAAGTAAAACCTCACTAATAAGAAAAAAAGACTGACTCTTGGGAAAAGCATTTTTGCAGACAACAGTGTTTTGAAATAAGGCCTGTACAGAGAAAGGGCAGAGAAAGTCCCCAGCAATGAAAAATTGCTTATCATGTGTGTTAGTGTTCTCCTGCAATTATGAAGAAGACATAATAAAGCTGTGAGGCAAAAGGAGTACTGGAAATTTTGATCTGGACTAAAAGGCTTTTGTCCCTTTACAGAATGGGTAAGATACATGTAAACATTCTTCAAAGACTGAAGGGACTGTAGACCTCTGACCTTGAGGCTTCCTTGGAATTTCACCAGAAGAAACCAGACAGTGCATCAGAACTAAGAGCCAGCTGCAGTTTTCCTAAAAATAAAAAAAGCAAACACTGAAAAGCATCATATGTTAAAAAAAAAAAAAAGATAGCCTAGTTTGAAGAGGAAAGGCTAAACTGACAACAAATGAGAATGTCAGTGTTTTACAAGTTTAATTTCTGTCTGGGCAGAAAAAACAGAAATATTAACCTTAGCCTGTAAGAACTTGCTGTAAAATCAAAGGACAAACCAACAAAAGGTGATTCCCTTGGTCACTTTATGGCCTCAACACCGGGACATTGGAAGATAAAGTGACCAAAACAGGGATCTGAATATCTCTGTTTTCTTTTAAGAAATCACATTGAAAGTTTCCATTGAACTGTGATTACTTTTTTTTTCTAACATACGTGCTTCACTTTATCAGCCCTAATTTGTGCAGCTACATCTGCCTGTGGAATCATGTCAAACTGAATTACTAAAATGATTCCACTTACAGATTATCTGAGATAAAACACAACAGGTCATGGATCTGAGTAACACAGAACTAGGTAAGACAGGAGCCCTCCCTTCATCTTCACTTCAAAGCCAAAAGAAACACTTCAGGTAAGACAAGTTCATATGAATTCATTTATTTACCTGTGATGAGGGGGTGGGAACTTCTTAAGCTGACATTACCAACAAAGAAAACACGTAGGTAGACCTAGAGGAAAAGGTAGAGATTGAATTTAAATCTCTTTCTACTTCAGCATCTAGACTTAAGGGTCATTATTTCCTGGTGCTCCTTCTGAGGAAAACAAATAGAGCATCATTAAAGAAAAGCACCTTTCTCACCTCCTTCAAGTGGACAATACAGCAATAACAATGGGAAGAACCTTATGGCAAAACTAGAGAGCCTCGATGAATGATCTCCTGATGTCAAAAAGGGAAGCACAGACTTTAATTTCCAAGCTTCCTAATTTCCCCACAGTACTTGGCACTGTTGCCTTGATATTATTCCATTTAAAATTGGTGGCTGGGATCCAAAGCCATAGATTTGCTATTAGAGAAGAAGGGATTTACCTTGTGAATCCATTTCTACATACACAGCTACTCAAAGCTGTTCTCAAAAGCCCTATGTTGGCTTTACAAGCAAAGAAACTGATCAAGTTCATACAGAGCTCCTGTATATCTTACATCTTCTGTTAATTTTGTACCTTCTTTCCAGGGTAGACACCAAATGTAACTTAATTTCAGGTATTTATTTTTGGCTTGAACTCCAGAAATGCCATACACCTGGGTATAAAGCTGCTGGTACTTATGCCAACTGATGAAGAACACAATATCATGCTCTTTCTCTTAAACAAACACCCAAACAACAATAATAGTACCACAAATACTATCAAAGATATCCTCATTGTCTGCTGATTTCCTGTGCTGATTGTTTTTGAGGAAGTGGTTGTTTGTGCACAAAGTTTCAGTTATTTAAACATTGACAAGAATTCCGAAATGAAGATCCTTCAGTCCTCAGATACGGTGGGAATTCCTGCATTAGAGCCACAGCATCCTGGAGATGAACCTTTTTTGCAGATAACAGTTGTATTGCTGGCAGCACTGCCACCAGGATGCTCAGAGTGTGCTGAACCAGGCAGTTTATAAAAATGTACTTAGGACAGAATGGAAGGGATGAGCTAATGTATTTGATGTGAACATGCTCTTGAATTGAGAAGTGTAACAGCAGCAGCAGCAGCAGCACCAGAGGAGGAAATGAGAATACACAGGGGACCTAGGAATGTGAAACAGATCTTCTTGCTGCAAAAACAGACAGAAAAGCCTTGAGTTGCTCTTCATACACTGTAAAATACAGTTCCTCTCTGGAGGCCCATGTCCACGACTGCACTGCTATACTTCTGTAGGCATCTCTGCCCCAATTCTAGGCCATTTCCCCATCACACAAGACTTTGCTTAGTGGACCACGCCAGAACCTTCCCCCAGTGTCTTAAGACAACTCTAGAGACTCTTCTGCTGTGTAGAGTGTTTGAAGTTGGCTGAGTTTTTGTTGCACTTCCACTGACACCCAGGGGAAGGCTGGTGAGGGCTTTCTGTATGATCTCAGAGAATCTCCCTCATGGCCCTGTCTCACAAAGCACCACAGATAAGAATCATTAAGACTGGAAAAGACCTCTAAGGGCATCGACTCCAACCATTAACCCAGCACTGCCAGGTCCACTGCTAATACAAGCCTAAGCACCGCTTCTACTAATTTTCTGAATACTTCCAGAAATGGTGACTCCACCACTTCCCTTGGCAGCCTATTCCAATTCTTAAATACCCTTCCAGTGAAGAAATATTTCCTTAAATTAAATCCAAACCTCTCCTGGTGCAGTTCGATGCTGTTTCGTCCTGTCCTATCCCTTGTTACCTGGGAGAAGAGACTGACCCCCACCTGTCTACAACTCCAGCTGCGACTGCCGAAAGCTCAGACGAGCGCTGAGCACGCTTACCCTCTGTGCTAGAAGCCAGAGCAATATATATTGGCTGTCACGGTGGGCTTGGGACCACCCAGCATCTTATCCTGGGTTTGCCGCTTGCAGCAGCGGTCCGGGCGCCTGCGAGCTGCGCTCCCCCCATCCCGCGGGCACAGGCACTGCCCCTGCCATCCCGAACCCAGAGGAGACATCCAGCCGCGGGACCCTCAGGGCAGGGAGGCAGCCGGGGGTAGGTGTCCCCCGCCCGTTCCGGAGCATCCCACCAGCTCCAGGAGGGTGCGCCGGGGATGCTCCAAGCTCCCACCCGAGGTGGGTCCCGCAGAGGGAGCGGTGCGGACCCCGGGCGAGCCAGCCCCAGGCAGAGCGCTGGGAAAAAGGCTCCGGCAGGCGCAGGATGGGGCGGATGGGATACGCTGGAGGAGCGGGGCCGGCTGCGCTCCCTCCTTCCCCTCCTCCGCCGGGCTGGAGCCTCCCCTGGGCTGCGCCCCCAGCTCCTCCCCGCTCGGTAGCGCCGGTCCGAGCCCCTCCTCCCGTTTCCGCTGGCAGGAGCTGGGGCCGTGTCCTGCCGTCCCTCCGCCGCTCCCCCTCCACTCGGCCCCATCCGGCCCGGCCCAGGGACGCGCGGGTGAGACCCGGAGCCGCGGGGGGCGAGGGGCGGCGGGGACCCTCCGNGGCGGCGGGGCCCCGCCGGCCGTGGAGATGGGAGATGGGAGATGGGAGAAGGCAGGAGGGGGGAGCAGCCCGTGGCGGGGGTGCCGGGGGGTGCCGCTGGCACGGGCCGGGGGGCGCTGGGGTCCCGGCTGGGCGCTGGGGATGCGGGAGGGGTGCGGGTGGCTCTTGGGGGTGAGGAGTGTTTGGGTAGAAACAATAACCCTCCACCCCCCCGCCTCCGGTGCCTGTATGATTTTTGCGGAAACGGGAAAGTTAGTTCGGTGGGATGAGACGAGCCCAAGAGGCGCCCGCGGTGCCCATCCCTCACCGGAGAGGATGCCTCCGGTTGGAGACCCCGCCAGCGGGGAAATCACGCCTGGAACGGTGCTGCTGGCAGCCCAGGGGCTGCTTCTCTTTTGGTTTTGCTCTCCCCCGAGGCTGCAGAGGGGTTGAGCGGGTGGGAGCGCGGAGAAGCCCCCGGGGAAGGGATGCTGCGGTCCGGGGGGCGATGGGGAGCGAGCCCGCGGTGGGCTGACAGCTTCTTCTCTCCGCGGAGGCGGTGCCAGCGGTTCCTGCCTTCCCCTGTCTTATGTAAAACTTGATTTCCAGCTTTGCCTTTTCGTGTTAAAGCTTTTGGAAACTTCTCTTGCGGAATCTTGGGTTCCGTCACCGTGCTCCCGATGGGAGGTGGGAGCTCCGTGAAAGGCTTTCAGCTCCAGAGGTTTCTGATGGGCAGAGTGATATGGGGATGCTGTGCTGGGGGAAAAGCTAGACTAGAAGGGGGAATAAAGCTGCATTTCGCTACTTAATCTTTTTATCAACTCTTTTGTTCTGTGGTTTTACTCTGTCTAGTTTCGTGGCTTGAATCAGAAGGCTAGGAATGGGGACACCTGATTTTGCTACCTGACTGCACTGGACTTATTTTAAGACTTAGGAGTAAGTCACCTAGGATATGTCTGGGAAAAACGTTGAATATTCTCCAGAATAGCCATGAGAGTTGAACCACAGAATGTGCTGAAACAGTTTGTGCTGTTACTCCTCCAGAGGCCTAAACTTACCGTGTTACTGTAGCAAAGATCCTCGGAACAGGTGCCACAAAATAGTTTTAATGGTTTATTTGTATATTTATATTGTATATTTATTTGAGTCTTTTGTAGCCAGGGTGGATAATTGCAAGGGATGACAGCCCCCTGAAGAAATGCATTCATAGGAGTTGTACTGGCATAGAATATGGGGCCAAAGCACTCAACAACTTTAAAAATGTCAAAAGAGAAATTATCAATGTGATGTTGAGGACACCAAAGGCAAAAAAACAGTCCTCACATTTCTGTGTAATTTGCTTCTATTTTGCATTTTTCCTGAGCTCCAAACTGATGAAACTGATATAGATTCTGCCTCCAGATCTTTCCCTTTCATATTTTTAGACCTGTGATGATCAAAGTGCAAATCCTGCATGCAACACCTTTTCTATAATGGGGTTGTAAGACTTCTGGCAAATTTGGCTTTGGGTACCTGCCCTTTCTTTAAACTTGATGCTCAGGAATAAAGCTGCATAAGACCTTGGTGTCAGAAAGCAACTAATGCAGAATCATCTGCATTGTTTAGACAAAGCTCTGAGGTGAGGATGATCCTGTTCATCTCTCCTGAGCAGGGTAGAGGGTTAATTGTGAATTGTTAGTGTTTTCTTAGATATTGTGGTTATTTCAACAGAAAATAGCCATGAGAGATGCATATCCCACAGCCTTTGCTTTCTGTGCTATTTTAAGTTATTTTCTTCCAAAGCATGCCAAACCTCAGCCTGTCCATCAGGGTATTTCCAACACAACTGTGTGTGCTTAGTGTTTAACTCCTTCCTCCTCAAATACACAGGCTGAAAGATTGGAGAAGAAAAGTTAAACACGGCAAGAGCACAGATTAAAATAGTAAAATGACGTGGAGGCAGCTGCAGTGTTTGGAGGTGTTAGTTTCACATTTGTGAAAGTCACATGTGAAACCAACAAGAAAATCCAAGGCATTGTCTCGGTATTACTCTGTGAGAGCTGGTAAGGAGCTGCTTGGGCTCTGAGCAGAAGATACTGCTTGTTTTAGGAGTAGGATGTTAACAAACCTGAGGCGCTTGGGTTTTGCAATTCCAAAACCCATCTCAGTTTTTTCACTTTCATCACGTTTAAGAATTGTGCTGTTTGAAGTGACTGATGCCCCATTAGTTTTCTGTGTTGCAAGAACATCACTGGATTTATTGATGCATAAAAGACAGGCTTTAAAGAAGCTGAACACGAGCCAGTGCTGTGCTCTGGAAGTGAAGGCAGCTGACAGGGCTGTTTTAATAAAACTGCAGTCAGGACACCAAAGGAAGGGGTTACCTCCATGTCCTCAGCATTTGTTCAGGTCAGGATCAGGCCTAGTGATTGTTTGTAGAGGGAACCAACCTTGTTCAGCCTGGAGAAGAGAAGGCTTTGATGGGACCTGTAGTGATCTTCCAGTACTTCCCAAAAAAGACAGGTAGGCTCTTCCCTTTGGTACACAGCATGAGGGACAACAAACATAAATTGAAGCAAGAGGTTCAAAATAGATATAAAAAAAAAATCTTTTTTTGTGACGAGGACAGTCAGATGTTGGAACAGGTTGCCCAGAGGGGTTGCACAATGTCTGTGCTCACAGGTTTTCAAAACCAAAGTGGATAAAGTCCTGTTGGGACCTGGCCCTGTGTAGAATAGAGCAGGATGGAACCCCCTCAGACCTGCTCCAACATGAATTCTCTGGTCCTAAGATCACGTAGCCACTTAGTCTGAGAAGGGAGGAGTGTGTAAAAACTATGACAATACTTGTAAGTACCACAGATGAAGAAATGCAGAAAGGTTTTAGGATGCTGATGTGTTGCTAAGATACTAAGAGGAATTTTCAGAAAAAGAAATAAAAAAATTTTGTCACTGTGGTAGGAGTTTATGCTGGAAAGGGGGGGTGTGTGTGTGGGCAGGGGGATACTTTGTATTTGAAAGCTGCCTCTCCTTTAGTGATTCTGAAAGCTCAAAGTGACTTTTTGGTGTAATATTGCTGAAAGATGCTTTCTGGAATAGATCAAACCATTTCTTTCAAAAATTCATGTAGGAAGTGTGATGACAATAATATCTGGTTCTCCTAAAACTGAATTCCAGGGACTCCTCCTGCTGCTCCTCGTAGCCTTTCTCAGATGAAACGTGTATTGCTGAATGTCAGGGCTGTGTTTCCTGGGGAAAAAACAAACAACAAACATCAAATCCTTCTTGTGGGTCACTTTCACTGGGTTGTTCACATGTTTTCTGTGCTGTGTTCGTGCTGGGGCAGGATGTCATTCCCCAGTGAAATACACTGGATGTTTTCCTCCTTGCACAGGTGTTTTTAGGAAAGTTGTGTGTCTCTGTTAGTTGTCTGTCACCACAGTTTGACAGCTCTGTTGTTTGAGCCACTGAGTTGTGTTAGGCTGCCTGTTGAGGAGGGGTGAAAAAGTTCTATTGTTGAGAAGCTTTTAAAATCAGAGTGTGAAACAGGTTCTAGGGATAGCTCCAGGCAGATTAAATCATAAACCTGTGCTCCAATAAACCTTTAAGTGGAGGAGGGTATTAATTAAGCTCAGCATTTCTTTGCAGTGATGTGAACAAGATGTAATATTTTGCTAACACTGAAGTAGAAATATACATTTAAAATACTTTTTTTTTTTTTGCCTTAGTTTTTGTTCCAAAAAGTGTAACAGGAAAAGTTTTCTTATCGAAGTTCTTTCAACAGCACTGTCAGAGTTCTCCTTTCTAATGCAAACCCTGTCATGCTGTTCTAAGGCTTGATTTTTCTGAAGGTGGAAGTGACTAATAGAGTGGGTGTTTATTTCCATGATCCCTGTTATAAATGCAGAAGAGGAAATAAACTTGCAGTAACTTTTGAAAAGCTGATTATATTTTTGAGGCCAAGTCACTGCATGTCCCTGAAATCAGCTGACCTGTGTTACCTGAGCTTTACCTTCTCCACTGATGTTGTTCAAGTAGAGCTGCCTTTGCCGTGGGCAGACTTCATTAATTTACAATTCCTTGTGTAAACTCGTAGTAAAGATGTATATATGGAGTATATTAACCTCAAGGATCACAGGAGCTGCTTTATCCATGTCTGGGGAGGAGGCAGGGCTGAGCTGGAGGAGGAGGGGAGTGGGTGGGAAGGCTAAAGGAGAGGAAATCTGCAGCCCTCCCCTGGGAGGAAAGGCTGAAAAGGAAGGATGAGGTGGTACACTGAGCAGAGAGCTGAAATGCTACACCCTGTAGGTTTGAAGGAGACTTAGCTCAAAATGTTGAGGCTCCGTCCCAGGGAACAGGGATCTGTGCAAATCCCAAAGAGCAGAGGGCTCTGTGAACTTCCCTGTGTTTGGTGTCTTTCAAGTTCACTCCTAATTAAATTCATTTGACCTGGAGTATTGAGGGAGGCTGAAGAAATCCTGGGATTTGGACACTAGTGGGAAGAACTCATGAAAAAGAAAATGTGACAAAGGCAGACGAGTAAAACCTTCTGTCTGGTAGTTCCAGCTTTAGCTGCATTCAGGGGCTGCATTGTTCTCTGTAACCTCTAGGTGATCATCACTAATTTCCAAATGAATGTGGCTGTAGAGGGGCAAAGCCTGAGAGTCAGCACTGTGTGTACTCTGCTGTTACTAACCCAAGTTCCTTGTCCTGTGCAATTGGGAAACCAGTGCTGTCTCCTCAAGGGCCTTACGCTGACAAACACTTTTTGTGATGATTGCAGCCACCCCCCAAACTCATGTTGGGCACAAGCAAAGGGACTTTCTACTTCGATTTACACACTTCTAAAGGTTAAATAATCCAAGGATGCTCTTGAAAGCACGTGTTCCTTTCTGTGTGTCTATTGCTGATGTTCCTTTCTCTGTGTCTATTGCTGGTTTTTCCCCATAACTCTGCACAGAGTTCAGCATAAGCTGGTTCTGCCCAGGATGTTCAACTTTAGCTTTATTTTAGAAAGCTCCTTGATTTCTTAAATATATACTTATCCCCGAATCAACTTTGCATTCCATTTTATTTTAAGACTGTAACTGTCTGTGAATGAGGGTTGTTCTTTGACTGGAGTTGTGAAGGATAGAAAGCCACTTTCTAAGAATGTCTGGAGTGTTGTTTCCACTGGAGAACAGTCTGCACAGCATTGTTTATATGTATTTATATACATGTGGACAAAATACCATTAGGGGAATGGGATAATGGTTCTGGCAACAGAAGAGACCTGTACTGACATGCAGATGGGAGCAAGCCTTGTTGTGAAATAAAAACCCAAATGGCTGCTTTAAAAGCCTGTAAAGGAAACCTTCCAAATGTAAATAAAGCGATTCTCTTTCATACATCATACATCCCTCCAGTGCTGCTGTGCTGTCTCACAAAGTTTTGCCAAGTAACAGAGGCTCTGAGTGTTAAAAAGGCTCTTGCTGATCTGGAGAACTGTGGACAGCAGCAGAGGCAGATTTGGGGAGGATATAAATAGTGGAGCCCCCTGTTGCTGAGCTGTTTGGTGTCACAAAAGATGAAGAGCAAAGGGGAAGAACTGCAGCTCTGGAAGGATTTTCAATGTATTCCCCTCACACCCACTCAGGTTGGAAGGTGGGCTGAATCCTACACTTTGAAACTGCTTGTGGTTCAGATGGGGAACAGGGGAGACTTTGGATGGTATTTCAGGTGAATGTGGTCAGAGATGAGGATAAGAAAGCCATGGTAAAAGTAATTGTTGGGACCAGTGATCCACAGAGGGATATAACTTCATGTAGAGGAAGAGATTTCATTGTGAACAGGAGCTTTTCAGATGTTTTCTCTATTTCAGTTGTATAGAAGACAAAATGAAAAGGACTGTGACGCAGAGAAGGGATTTTCTAGGGAAAACCAGAAGGAGGAAATGAAAACAGAGAGTCTGAATTTCCCACAGTGTAAATTCCTCTGCATGGCTTTCAGTTTTTCAAGTTCCTGGTGAACGGTCAGCACAAAGTATCCCCCAAAACTCACACATGAGGCTCCCCCCTTTTCAGTCTGTCTTTCTTAAAATATTTTCTCATGACATCTTATTGAAAGGAGTCAGTTTCCCTAAAAAATTCACCTTTGGTTTCCTACTCTCTGTCAATTCCTCTTTGAAGAGCTGAGGAAGTTCATTTTATGGTAAGAGAACCACAGATTCTCTTTTACTCTCTTTGGTCCTTTTCTTCCTTGCTGTTTCTACATGAAACCACAGCAAGGGAAACAAAACTGGTCCAAGTCATTTAGATCTGTAGCTGTTTCTCTGAACTGCTTTTTAAAGAGATCTTTGAAGAGAAACGTTGCTTCATACAGGAATCTCCACCTTTCTTCTTGCTTTAGCAAGTAGTAATTTTATCTGCTTTTAAAATTTGACAGTAATTTCTCAACATTTTCTTAAGGCTCTTGTATGTTTTGAAGGTGCTGATGCATCCCTCTTAATTTACTCTTAAGAGACACTGAGATTGTGTTCTGTGCTCAGTGTTCTTAAGTCAGGAGAAGAAGATCATTGTCAAACTGCTTCTGCTTGGATCACTGGACAGTTTCAAAGATCTGAAAGTGGTTAGCCATGGAGGTTTTAATTTTATTGATAAAATTTTTATTGATAAAACCCACCCATCCCACACTTCAGATACAAAATCCCCGCAGCAAACTCAAAACTGTCCATGACTGCAAACCAAGGGAAACCATTAATTTAAAACCCAACAACAAAAGCAGAATAATGGAAACATTTCTGCTGTCAAAGTTTGGTGAATAATCATATTTTTTTTTAATAATTAATCTGTACTTTTTTGATGCAGCTGCAATAATTCTGATGGGCTTTTAAACACTGGAGATGGTGCTGTTCAGTGTCTCCTCCATGTGGGTGGAGGAAGCCTTAGTTTGCCATTTTTGTAGCACCTTTCTCACATTGGGGTGGTGTAGTTACAGCTGTCAATGTTCCAATATGAATTGGAATTTACATTGTGTGGTTTTGTGTGATTTTCAGTCCAGGCCACTCACGAAGTGGGTGTAGTGCAGGAGAGTTCATCAGGAAAGGTCGTGCTTAGTTTTCTGGTTTTGCTGCTGCAGGCAGGTCATCAGTTATGGTGTTAATAGGGGACCTAAATTCAAGGGGGTAGAAGCACTGAATTTTTTGGGCTAGTATTTCTGATTTAATTGGCAAACAACTTTTGCTTTTCCCCAGGATCTCTGTTTTCCCTTTAGTTTCTGTATATCTGTTTTAATATTTTGTATTATGCCCTGGAGACTTTTTGTTCAGAAGCAGGTGGACTTTGGCGTAACTTTTCCTGTTTTTTCTTTGTTTCTTTCTTTTTTCTCCCTTGATCTCTCCCTTCTTGTCCTCCTAAACTAATTATGTTTGTGGTGGAAGTGAGTCCAGAAGGCAAAAAAATTCATTTTGTTTCTCTTCTTCTCTCCAGGTTTGGTCTGAGACTTTTTCATTGACATCCCTCCAATCAGATCAAGTAAGTAACATCTCTCTGAAAGATTCTTGGGGTCAGTCAACTTTCATGCTGTTCATGTCTTGCCACATCTTTGACTGGAACACAGGCAACAGGTTGTTTTTGGGGTTGTCTCCAAGTGCTGTTCTAAGTACAGAAGGAAATGTAACAGGGGAGGACAATAATTCTCTTCATTACATGCAAATATTCTTCTTCTTGGTTTTTTTTGATATTTGTAGGCAAAGAAAGCAGAGAAGAACAAAACAGGTTCCAATTTGCAGCACTTTCTTTAGTCCATCCTCCAAACATCACCCCCTTTCTCCT
>VYZS01079890.1:59468-78065 GCA_013400695.1 Neodrepanis coruscans | reverse complement strand
TTAGGTTGGAAGAGACCTTTAAAAACTTTATTACAGTTTCTAGACTAATACATAGAATATGAAAAAACCCAATAAAAATACAGAAGAAAGCTTTCAATATAGGCGTTAAAAAGAATTTATAGCTTTAAAATAGTATTTAGATATCAGAAGCTTGAGCTTTCTAAATTGTAGATACTTAAGTGGAGGCAGACCACTACATTTCTTACTTTCAACAATGTCAGCTATCTATTACAAAAGGGAGAAAGCTATATGTCTTCTTTTTCCTACCTTTATTAGTTATTAAAAGTGGTTAGTTTACCCAATGGATTTTTTTTTCCCCAGCTCTTCTGCAGACATGGAATGTCACTATGCATTTTTATATATTTTCCCCTCATTCCTTCATCTGTGCTCTGCAGATCCAGATATGTTCCTGCTATCTGGCCCAAGATTGTATTTGAAAAATTCTAGTAGACCTAGAAAAATATGGAAAATATGTATGAAACAACAGAGAGAGAGATCTCTAAAGATCAACAACTGACAAGAAATTAGGTGATTTATTTACTTTCCTGCTGAAGAAGCAGCTATGATGTTCTGACTAGCCCAAAACCTCATAAAATATTTTTGACATTTTGTAAAGTTTGAGGATGCTGATAAAGCAGCAATAAAGTAGTAGGGAAGTATAACACTAAAACTGTAGTACTAGAGATAGAGCTGAAAGTACAGTTGGAATTGTTAAGTATTCTACCTCCTCAGATCTCCCTGCAGCAAACTTGAAATCTTTCAAAAACCACAAGGTACTGGAAATGGAGTCATATTCCATATTGATAAACCCTAAATTTCATTTTTTCTTCAAAGAAAAAGCATGAGTCAACAAGAGAACTTTGAGCTACATAAAAATGTTATCTGTATTAATGGGGCAAGGCCAGCAAAATGATGGCTGGCAGTGCTGATAAATAGAAAGTAGTTTAAATTATGCTGATGTGTCTATTCCATTTTCTCAGCAGACTATAAGCAGCATAATTAAATTGTTTTTTCTCTCTGCATCCAAAGGGCATTCATTCCTTGTGTCCTTCTCTTTTTTACAGCAGGTATCTAGGAGTGATATCCTGCAATATTAAAACACTGTCACTAGGAAGTGAACCGTTAGCATACTTTCAGCTGTAATAAAATTTCTTTCACCTAAATCCAGCAAAGTTACCTACATAATCATAATGATCTGAACTACACAATACAGGTATAGGTCTCAGTATAACTTGAACAGATATAGGAACATATCTTAAATTTTAATTTCATTTTCTCTGTTTTACTTTTCTTTGCCTACTCTAAGGTATATCTCATGGATTATCTAACTTTCATCTGCCACTGAACAGGAGAACATGAAGAGTCCAGCCAAGTCTTTGTGCTTTCCCTCTGTCACTCAGTTCTGAAACTCCTATTGAAACAAAGAATTGAATTAATATGAGAAAATTATAGGATTTACTAAGGTGTTGGAAGTTCTATGTGGAGGATAATTTGAGATGGGCTTGGGGGTGAGGGTTTGTGTGCTTTTCAGCTGGCACTACAGTAGGGTTCAAATTTCCCCAGTCCCAAACTGAGCTCCAAGGATGGATTCAACTTGAGGTTAAGACATCTAAATTTCAGTATCTATTTGTAGGTTTCTGTTCGAGAGCTAGTTAATAAACTCAGGTGAATGACAGGAACCTCACAATGTCTATTACTTGATTACAACTGGTGCTGCTTGAAAGGCCCAAGAGTACCTAAAATATCTCTATATATTAGAAATACAGCTATAATACAGATATAAAATGGGTCAAAAGGGAGACGCACTCCTGTCTTGAATGAAACTGGGCAGCCAAACAAGGTATGTTCTGATATCTTGACCATATTAGGTGACTTTGTTTATCCAATGAATGCTCTTCTGTGAGTCTACTTAAGCTGTGACAGGGGAGGTTTAGACTGGATGTTAGGAAAAACTTTTTCACAGAAAGAGTGATTTCCCACTGGAATGGGCTGCCCAGGGTGGTGGTGGAGGCACCATCCCTGGATGTGTTTAAGAAGAGATTGGATGACATACTTATTGCCATCATTTAGATGATGGGATAGTGTTGGGTAATAGATTGGTAATAGGTTAGGTGATAGGTTGGACTCGATGATCTCTGTGGTCCTTTCCAACCTTGTTAATTATGTGATTCTGTGATTTTGTGGCAGCTCAGTCATTTGATGTGTTCCACTGACTGTATAAACTAGATGCCTAGAAACATGCCTATAGCCACCTACACAAAGACATAGTAATACAGATTTCTTTAGATTGAACTGATTTAATTCTGCTGGAATAATTCAATTTTGTAATACTGACACAAAATTTGAAAGATACATGGTACTCCTGTAATTTAATCACTATAAAATTAACTTAAATATTCGCAGAGAAATCTACTTATCTTATGAAACTTTACTAAAAAAAAAAATTGCTTTATTTACTGAATAGTCAAGTTAGGAGATCAGCATTGAAAATTTGGAATTACTTTTTCTATAGATAAGACATTGGAAAGCAAGTTGGATGTAAAATCCAAGAAATAATGGGGTAGGATATTAACATTTGTTTCAGAGTTTACCATAACCAGTATGACCAGGTATGATCTATGCTGATTAGGTAATCTGTTGTCTTCCTTCAATAAGTCAGTTGCAGGAAATGAAATAATTACCATACTGGAGAATGATAATGCACAATAGCTGAAGACCGGAATTTTGAGTATTATTCATACTTTATTGTGGTGTGGATAAAAATGCTTGACTTATTTACAAATGCCATACACTGAGAAAAGAGTTCCTTTCTGCACTTAGAGACAGAAGACTTCAAATGACAAAACTCTCATAACCAAAACTTAGAAGTTCTTTATGACACTGGAAATTACAGGGGATCTGCTATTTCCAGAAACCACTTTCCAACAATCAATGTATTGCTTGCAAAAAAGCTAAAACAACACAGAAAATATTACTTTTTTCATTTTTTTGCTAAGAAGCTTGGTTTGAGCATCAACATAAAGAAATAGATATCCTGGTTTGACCATTATCTGAAAGAATACTTGTCAAAACCAATATCAAATATTGTCAGTAAAACACTGATCTCACAGATCTCTGTTACTATGGCCACCTGTGCCTCAAGACTCTGTCGTGGATGAGAAAGTCACACAGAGTAAATACCAGTGAAGATTTTGAGGAGATTAAAGCACCTTATCCAAATGAGAATCCAACTCAAAACAAAACTAAACTTTTTTTTTTTGCCATGTTAAGCATCTCAATTCCAAGTACATTTTTTTCTAGGCATAAATTCGCAGGGTCAGGTCCTAGACACTGAGACCTTAAAGCACTATTTCACACTGTATAATGACACATAACTCAGTTAATACAGCTTTGGGCATCTGCTATGTGTTTTGATAAAAGATGACCCAGAGCTATTATTATGGCAAGATGAAATATGGTGAATGGCTGAAAGGCAAGATGATGAAATGTTACAAACACCCACAAGACAAATCTTCAGCTGTCACATTAGTTCTACAAAAGGGCAACTTATATCAAGAGATGATCTGCTATAGCAAAGATGCGTCAAAGTCTGGGATTAAAAGCTGTGAAATACAAAATGTACCAGAGGAATACAAGTGGGTTACCAAGACACTAGACACCTGAGTCCACAGCAAAAACCTAATTTCACAGAGAAATCATGAAAATTGAGTATTTTTAAACCAAAATGATGAAGAAGATGTTATAGCTTAAGTAGTCACATCATCAACACAAAATTTAGAATTTAAGCCTCTGTTTCAACTTGAACTCTTAAGTCTGTCATAGAAGATTTATAGCACTGTGAAGACATATTAAGGGAGATATACAAGTGAGATGAGTTTTTGTTGAAGTTCATCTTAAGATAGTGTAACTTGCTATCCAAGTCAATTCTAATGTGAACAAAACTATGACTAGAAAAACCTGCTATGGGACTGATAATTGGCATTTCTCTATTTATTTTTTTTAAATGTTTTATATTAAGTTTAAAAGTTACAACTTTTAAATTTGTCCAGCTTTGTAAGCTGAGATATGAAATATGAAGTCATTCTATAACATTGCCTGCTAGTTTATTTACATGTAGTATAACATTGGGATTCCGCTTCATCTTGACCACATCATCAAACTTTCTGAAAAATATCAGTATGTACATTTAAATTTAGGAAGTTTCAGGGCAATGTGGTTTAAGCTGCATTCACCTTCAGTTCATTCAGGTACATTTTCTTCCTTGAGAACTACAATACCTCAACACCTGATATATAGGCAAAAATAGAGGAAGGAGATTTGCTACCAACAGGTATTTTGAGTAAGAAAAAATATACTTTGAGAAACAGAAGATTTTCTTAATACTGGAGATATTATCTACAATACTAAGTGAAGCAAGTGCTCTTTCAAAACAGTAGTGTATGTGTGATGGTTTGGGGACTGAAGAGGAAGACAAAAAGACAAATAACTCCTTTCCTCTTCTCAAATTGGTGAGGGGCAGGGACAGCCCAGCAAAGTACCAGGGATACCTTTTTTCCTTGGTTTCCCATCATCCCTTGGACGCTTGGGGGATACCTGGGAAGGAAGGTGGAGACTCCCGAAGCCATGCAGAGAGTTCTGGGAGTGGACTGAGATTATAAGAGAACTGGGGAACCAGCCCTCTCTCTCTTTTGGGTTTTTGGCAGGGGGACAGGGCGCTCCCCCTTAGCTGTTTGTCCAGAATACCAGCACAACTCCTGCTGCTCCCACCTTTCCCTACGGACTCCTGAGGTCAGTGGACACTGTTTCCAGCTGAGAAGACCCCTGAGAAAACCCCTGCGCACAGATGCTGCAGCCCCTGGAACATGGCAGCATCTCCANCTGAGAAGACCCCTGAGAAAACCCCTGCGCACAGATGCTGCAGCCCCTGGAACATGGCAGCATCTCCACCGAAGCTCTGGTTCGTGTGCCCCCACATCTAAGCGTTCCCTGTGCTCCTGGGGGGGCCCCCTCGTCCCTCTCAGTGCTTGAACCAGGCACTGCTAGCCCATTCCCACTGCGGGGGGCTTTTCTCCATGGGCTCAGCACCCACCATGTTCTCTTCCGTGCTCGCACACGGCTCCTTCCTCTCCGGACCCGACCCGACTGACACACAGCGCCCCCTGCCGGTGGAAACGGGTAACTGCACCCCCCGTGCTCTGAGGGACTCCCGAGGCGTGATTACAGCTCCTACACCACAGCACATTGCAACCACCAAGGGGATAAGGAACAACTATGTTTTCCAAGGACATTGATTATTGTTGCTTTTTTTTTTTTTCTTTTCCTTTGGTTCACCACTTCAGTAACAGATTCATATCAATACATTCATATCCACATCCTCACAACCATCCATACCCATATTTCCCCACACATTCAATAAATTGCTGCCTTTTCTGTACGTCTCATGTCTGTTGATAACACCTAATACTATCCTAAACCAAGATAGTATGATCATCTAATTGAGGAATATAATGTAGCATAGAAAGCATAAATTGGTAGAATTAATTTATCACTGCCTGGGTGGGGTTTTTTCTTTTATTTTCTAGTTTCTAAGTTTTATAATGTCAGTATTTTTTTCTATAGTAACTTCTGTGTACAAATTTATGTAATTAGTATATCTAATGTTAGTGTTTTACTGAAGTTCAGATGAAGAAAAGGTTCCTGTCTGATTCTTACTAGACTTCCGTAAAGTTTCTTCCAGAATCCAGTCCCGTAAAAAAACATCTAAGATATAACAACTTCCTTTACCAATTATTTTATTTTTTCTCAAATAAAATTGATTACCATCTTCCTAGAAAGAGGAACTCCTTGATTTTACTTCTGATTTCCCAAGTGTCTGCAGTGTCTCCAGCATCAGAATGTGTATACAGCTGGTTATATCACATCAGAAGTGACAAAACTGAGATGATACTCAGACTAAGGAAACATACTGAAGTAGTTTTTGTGCCTCATACAGGAAAATACAAATTATGCTATTTATGCTGCAGTGTAAAAGCTAAATGTGCCACCAGTTCTGTTTAAAACACCTTGGAGCTTTCAATAGCTGCTGTGTTACTTGTTCATCGATTTTTTTTTATTTTATTTTTTTCAGACAGGTGCCCAGTGCTTTTCTAGAAATGTAGCTCTGATTTTGTCCTAGTGTTATAATGGATAAGCAGGGGGTATATATACTATGCTGTGGTTAGTCATATAGAGCTGGAGCTCAAGATTTGGCTATCTCATCACTAAACAATGCAGTAACTGAGAACTGCTGCTTAGCAGGTTCTCAGAGCCTTAAGTTATTCATCCAAGTTCTCTAGACAATGCCTGAGGAGAGACACACAGCTTAAAAATAATGATGAAGTAATTTGTATGACTGTATCTTGCATAAACAGACAAAAGTTAACTTTAGAGTTAGTTTCAGTACAGACAACAGTTTAGCCATTGCAGCACAGAAGTCTGAAGTTGCTTCTATATTTTGCATTAAAACCTCATTGGATAAAATTAGTAAATAATGTTATGACCACTTATCAGAAATAAACTTCCCTGACCAAGAGACCTTGTTTCTTGGAGTTGTGTTCCCATTTGCTTGTTTACTCACTCTCTGCCCTTTGAAATCTGCTTTCTGCTAGACTAGCATGTTGGTGAAGAGAAGGGTAGCCACCTACCTTGTAACAAGGCACTCAGCCAAGAGGAAAGAGAAATGCAAGTAAGTTTCTCCTCTTGCAGAAATTTTTCACCTTCTTTACAAACACTGTAACAACTAAGCAATTGAATTGATTAAATAAAAAAGGTGAATTCTTGCCAGACTCTGTTAACTACTTTTCAGAAGAATAAAGATAAGCCTGATTTTGGATAACATGCACAGCCAAATTACTAAAGTACCAGTAAAGCAACTAAGGCAAAAAGAGAGCCAGTAGTTTTTTATGTTATTTTTAAAGGTAAAATTAATTCCAGTTGTTGCTTATGTTATGATTTATGCCACTAAAGAAAAATCTTAATATAAAATAAAAAAAATTATTTCGTAATGGGAATGTTTTTGAGAAAGTGAAAGTCTTCTTTATAACAAGCTCTTCCTAATCTCCTATGAGTTAGCTTAATCTAATCCTTTTGACTGTTCTGTGTTTTATTAATTCCTCTCTCACATTGCCAAATTGGATTTATGAATTCTATCTATGAGAAAATGTTATGAATATGAAATTACCAAAAAACAGGAAAGGCAGATATCAGCCTACATTCTTGTGTGTATCTGGTCCTATATGCCTTCTCTGATTCTTGGCCTCCAGAATAGGAAAACTGTGGCACATTTTCAATAGTCAGACAAGGGAGTAAAGGGCATGTGCATTGCACCTCATGTTTCTATTCTCCAGACAAAAATAACTGAAGCCTCAGGCACCGCTTATGTTCTTTGTCCAAGTGTTCAGTCCAGTGTGTGCAGGCTGTTGTGGGAGGTTGAAGTAGTTAACTGGCTTGTCACAGGGTACCCTCCCTGCACAATAAATGGGAGCAGACAGTGACAATTTGCATCTTGCAGAACACAGCAGTTTGCTGCTCCATGTCCAGGGCAAAGCTACAGTTAAGCCCAAGGCAAACAGGAATTTCATGTAGAGGATGTTATTTATAGTTCTGACAGGCATGATAATCTGAGAATCACAGAATATCCCGAGTTGGAAGGAACCCACAAGGATCATCAAAATCCAACTCTTGGCCTTGCACAGTCAAAACAAGGGCAGTCAAAAGAATCACACCATGTGCCTGAGATGATTAAGGAACTGAAGTATCCCTTACAAGGATAGCCTGAGAGACCTTGGTCTATTCAGACTCAAGAAAAGAAGACTAAGATGGAACCTTATCAATGCATATGAGCATCTGAAGGGAGGCTCTCAAGAGGATGGAGTCAGACTCTTTTTGGTAATGCAGAGCAATAGGAGAAGAGACTGTTTTCTCATCACTGTTGACTTGAAGAACCAATAGCAGATAATAATCAGAGGGCCACACCAAAGTGGAGAGTAATGACCCTGTCATGGTTTAAGTGCCCAGAAAAATACTTTTAATATGTACCTATTTTGAACATTTTCAATTTTTTTCCAGAGTGAATTCAGGGAGGGAAGTGAGGACACCGAGCAGATGGCACTGCAGGATGCACAGCATCAGTGTCCGCACGGCATCCGTCCCTGTCTGCCTGGGTTACGGAGGGCAAGCAGGCACCCGCCAAGCTGTGTGGCACTGGCAGGGTGGGCACCACAGCTAGCTCTGGCCAGGTACATTTCCTCCACAGCAGCACTGTGTGAGTGGCGGTGGGCGCCCACTCAAATCTAGACCATGTGAAGTACGGGCATGGGGGTTGCCATGATGTAATGTGGCGTCTCTTTCCAGAGTTAGCGGCAGACAAGATTGACATCTCAGAGCTGCTCCCCATTGGGTAGAGATCCAATGATGTGGGGAGGGGGTTGAGAGGTTTTAAAAAGTTTGCCGGTTTCTGGGATCGTTCCCTTCTTCTTTCGGTCTGCTCCAAAGAGGTAGCCATGCCAGGTCCAGCTGTTCTGTGGAATTCTTTACCTTCCCATCCCATCCGGTGGTTACTCCCTGAACCTCCTGCAGTTTCTGTGTTCTCTGTGTTCTGGTATCCCTGGGTCCTCTACATTTTGGCTGACCAGCGTTCCAGCAGCAAAAGACTGCGGCTGATCCTGCCCCAGCAGCAGTGTCAGACTCTGGACTCTGCCTTGCTTTTCAAATCCTTTTTATCCTTTTTGGGTTAGGGTGTTGGTAGCTGGTGTGGGTCTTGGTCTGGAGTGTGTTGGGTTTTTTAAGGTCGTGGGGGCGTGGTTGGTTTTTGTTCCTGCTTTCATTCCCTTTTGCGGGTACCATATTTATATACAAACATTTTCATTTAAATTTTTAATAAATCTTGTAACATCTCTAATGATCTCTCTGTCCAGTGCTGATAAGTAACCCCTCTCGCTGTCTCAAACTGAGACAGACCCTTACCTGAGATCATGGGAGACAGCAGACTTCCCTGTCTGCATATTGGGCTCTTTATTCCCTTTAGAAGGGAGACATTTATGACAACTACCCTTCTTTTTCTCTTAATAGAGGAGATTGTGGTGTGGGGGTAGGTAGACTGTGTTGCTGTAGGTAGTTTCTCTATCCCTAAAGAACCTTTGTTCACCTCATCAGTTGACTGCTGTTCTAGTTCCTCATAGTTCCTCTAGTTCCTCATCCTTCTAGGGCCTCATACCTATTGCAAAATGTTCCAGTCCTACTTGACATCATCAGCTTTTCAGAAGCAGGAGTCTTCCTCCTGGTATGGGCACTTCCCTGGTATGGGCAGGCTTTATACTCAATAAACCCTTGATTAACTACTTGACAATGCTTTAAGTTCCTCCACATCTCCAAAGCAGTGGAGGTTTGAGACTCCTCAGACTTTAGCATTTCTAAGAATAACTTGTCAATCTCTCTCTCATTTTCTCAAAATCTGTGCAGCTTGTTCACTTCCTCCTGTAGTTCTTTCATTTGGCAACACAGCTCATTGATAGCTGCACACCTTTTGCAAAAGGGATGATTGTCTTTCCCAGCCTCACAGAAAGTCATTAGACACTCCTGGCAACATGAGACCTGTAAAGATACATCTACCATCAGAAGATCTTTGTGGATAGAGGCCTCTGACACAGCTGGTGCAGTGGCAATTCGCTATGGTAGAACGAACTCTGTGATGTGTAAAAACCATATCTGAAGGAGTGTACACTAGTAAGACTGGGGGTCTCTTTGTGGCCCTCACCAACAACTGTGTTTGTTCACTGTCTCTATTGAATGATAAAATAGAGTTGAGGTCATTGACAGACAGCACAGTTAAGAAAGGAAATAACTTACAACACCTATAAGGAACTGAAGTTTTTTCTTAAGGTTATTTTGTAAAATCTGGCCAAGTTATTAATTGATTATTCACTTGTCTCAATTTGAGACAGTGGGAAGGCTATCCAACCACAAATGGGACAAGAGCTTGTTAGAAGAATGCAACAAGATTTATTAAAAATAAAAAATATGAATGAAAAATGTATGGATATAAATATAGTGCCAGCCACACCCCCCACATCCCCAAACCATGCCTTCTGCACACATGAACCACACTTCCAATACATGACACCAAGAAACCAAACACCCAGGACCCAGGTCCCACCCCAGCCACCAAACACCCCAAACCCTAAACCGAAACAATTGTTGAAACTGTAACAAAAAGGATTCAGGCAGTGGGCAGAGTGCCAAGTCTGCTGCCGCTGCTGTGTAGCAGGAGTCAGGAATCTGCAGCAATCCTCCACTGTGGAAAGTGCAGAGCAGCCTGGGATGCAGAAGAAGTTGGGAATCCCCGGGACCTGGCAGAAGGCTGAGGAGACAGACCGTGGCTGGGACAACAAAGGCAGGTAGTGCAAAGGAGATGGCTGAAACCTGGCACTTGTGACCTTCCTTCTTGGCACAGCCTGTGGGAGAGAGAGGAGGAGCCCCAAGTCCTCTGGTCCATTTAAAAGCTCTCAACTCCCCGCCTCATGCCGTCCTGTCTCTGGCCAATAGGGAGATGGCTCAGAGCTGCCAGCTCCGTCTGCCTTCCGCCAGTTTATGTCACCAAACATGGTGACGCCCATACTGAGCCACGCGGTCAGGGACCCAGTGGTGGCGTGACCACTGGGCCTTCACGGTGACGTGCAGGAACTGAACTCACAACAAATTCTTGTTATGATTAGGGTGTGTTTGTTCTGTGCAGGGAGCAGGTTACAAACCCATTCCAAAGACCTGCTCACTGACCATGTGACCTTCCCAGGTTTATATACCCCTCCTGAGTGGCAGGTGTCACTCACTGCTGATTGGCCTTCCTGTTCCAGGCCCTCTCCATTCTCCGCCCCATCCTGGGACACAGAACTCCCTCCCATTGGGGGCTGAGCTGCTTCAAACATTGCCCCACTGTGGAAAAAACACGTTCCCCTCGAGTAGACCTTGAGATGTTATTCCAGCAGGCTGTTGTGATGTCTAGGTCTTGCTCTCTCTGCCTCCTTATCTGATCTTCGTGTCTGATGCTTACCTTGACTCTTCTCATGTTAACCCTGTGTCTGACTGCAGAGCCTCCCCAACCCACTCTGGGCACCCCTGTCCCTAACTCAATTGCGCTACTCTGGGAGAAGCATGCACAGCCACCCCGCCAGGCTCCGCAGTTCAGGCGACTGGGAAGTGGATGTGTGTGCATGGGGCCGCTTCCCCCCGCCACAGCAGGCACTGTTGATGCACCTCTCCTCACCACACTGCTCATAGTGACTTTGCTGCATGACCCTGCACACGCCAGACTGGGACACAAGCCGGGTTGGGGCTGTTGCCCCGCTGTTGCCACACTGCAATCCTGGCTCGCTGCTGCTTCCAGTGGCTGCCCAGGACAGCACCTTGCAGCTCAGAACTCCTGGGCTCAGTCTTCCCAGCAGCTGGGGCCATGGCCGTATATCTGCACCCAGCAGTGCCGTCAGCTTGGTGTCTTCCCAGTATCATCTCTCCTGAACTCACTCTGGGAAAAACAGAGGAAATTGGAAAGATTCAAAACAGCTACATATGTTAAAAAGCATTTTTTTTCCTGGGTACTTAAACCATGACAACACTCAAGGGTACACAAGTAATCATGAAACTGTGCTCTAGTTGTATTACCTGAACTACCAGCAACTAGCAGCCCTGTATTTGGACCTGTATTGGCATGAAATATCAAACAGTATGACCTTTATCAAGATCCATTTTGTTCCATTTTCTTATCTAAAAGATTCAAAATCAAATTTGAAATCATCATTTAATTATATGCCATGTTTCATTTACTGTCAGAGAGATATATGAAAGCTAACACACTATTTTGTCCATCTGCTATAACCATAAGTAGTTTCAGCAACAATATCTATTGATGTTTCTCCTTCACAAAAATCCTTGTCAGTTTATTTGACCTTTTCAATGATGTTCAAACAATTCTGTTTTTATTTTTATTCTCATATGTTCTAGTGAGAGGGGAAAAAAAGGGACATAACACCATTTTAAAAAGGAAAGGTATGACGTTTTCTCTAATAGTTGCAGGTGAGAGTGGCATTTTTTGTTTCCAGCTGACCAATTAGGTATCTAGAAGAAAAAATAAAAAAAATAATGTTTCAGAAAAGCTATCAGAAAAATTTGCAAATTCCATGTTACTGGTTGAAGGAAATCATGGGTCCCTGGTGGTATTAATAAAAGTTAAATAATAACTTTTGTTTACTATAAAAATAATATTGTGTGAGTTTATTCAAGCAAATAAGTATGTTGACTACTGCAATGAATTAGTGTGCACTGAAGAAGAAATTATCAGCTGAAGAAGAAATAAAGGAAGGACATACCCAATTAGTCAGGGATTCAATGCAGATGGCTGCCCTTGTTTAGGTTAAGTAAGAAGTCTCCAGAGGTGATGACATTTCATGAACTGTGAAAGAAATCTTAACAAAGAGATAGAGCATAAATCTCTCATATGATTTGAAATCTGAGATTCAAACTTGACAGAAAAGGTGATCCAAGCTAAAACTTTGAAGTGGAAAAATAGACAGATGGGACCTCCCATTTTAAAAATAATATTAGAAGAATGAACTCACATTGCTGTCATTTTGGGAGATGTTACTAGGGTGCATTTTTCATATGGTCTGCAATTTCATTTGTTTTCTTTTTCTCTTTTCTAAGAGTAAAAGTCATATGGAAACAAGTGTAGGCAACTGCATGAGGGAATCTTTCCACTTTGGTTTCTAATTAATTTGAATACATTTAGCTAGCAGTTTTAAGCAGAGCAGGTAGAAGAAAGAATCAATCATTTAGAACTTTTTAAGTTCAAGTTGTTGAATAGTTTGCTACACCATGCTGACAATATTGAGTTTTCATTAGGTTTTGCAGGAGACAACTCAGACAGAATTAAATCAAATAAAGATAGGTTGATCTCCTACTGGTCACACTACCCTTCACTTTTGTTTCTGAACAGTAGGAGAAAATCCATTATAAGCATTTTATTTTGCAATGGTGTGTTATATTATTTCAGCTGTGCAACTGCTATAAGAACAGAGAAGAACTCTTTTGCCAAAACCAGAATGAAAGGGCTATCAGTGAGAAGCCTGATAAAAATTTGCAATCACTGTAAGCTGGTCACATAGATTTGCGTGTTTACACAACAGAAAAGGTGTACTGAGCTGAGACTTCTAAGTTTATGAGCCTAGGAATGTATTCCCAGAAGAAACTTACACATCTCCTATGCAGTTAAGCAAACAAAAGTTTGTCTGCAAAAGTCTAAAGAAAATAATTATGATACCATTCAATAGTTCTTTATAACTTACAACGCTTTTCATACAAGACTATTTACTTTGTTCTAGAAATCTATTAGCCTTTGAAATACAGCTCTTAGAAGAAAACCAGCAACTCTTTTTATTTAATTCTTTTATTAAAAAAGGCAAGTCTGAACTGATGTCCATTATTTAGACATTCAGATGTGATTTATTTTATTATATCATGTTTCTTCGCTCACCTCACCTTTCCTGTCATGTCCACTTTTGTAACTATGCCTTTTAATTTAATAATGATGCGAAATTAGACCTGTAAACATCCTAAGCAATTTACCTTGCATTTTTTTCATAAAGGCACATAAATTTATCCCCTGGCAATTGTTTTTCTGTAGTCTCCCTAATGTTTCCAACCCTTAACTTGCCCTTACTGATGTAAATCCTTACAATGCATATGTTGCCTCAATTGCTATATTGCCTCAAGAAGGCCTCTTGCCGATCCAAATACACATATTTGGAATTAATTGCTCAGTTAGTTTTCTGGTATCTCAGTATATCACTGCATATAAATTACTCAATATCCAACTGCTTATTATGAACTATTTAATTAGGACATGTTGCTTAAAGACTGGGTCTAGTGAGATGCTAGGTCAATAAGCAGAGAAAATCCACTCCTTTCCCTATGCTGTCTAAATTGTAAACAGTATGGGATTATAGTACTCAAATACTTTATAGTCAGAGTCCACATCTACTTCTTATTTGTGATGTGCAGAGCATTTTTACACTGACTGGAGAGTCCAGCTAGGGCCCTTAACCCCTAGGTTGTTTCCCTGAGCTTTATCTACAAAAACTGGAGAACTCGCGATATAGTTGCAGCTATTTTCTTCCACTTTGCTCTTTCCATTTCTCCTTTATCATTCCATCTTCCCTCATGTCAGAGAATTCTTTCCACAAATGTTGGCATAGCTCCCTATTTCTCTAACAGCCTCAAGAGGTATATCTCATACCTAAATTGAGGTGCTGGTGCTGCATTGGAAACTCTGCACATCTGTCTCCTTCAGTATTGGACAGGATGGACAAGAAGATGCGGTGTACCAGTTACCACTGTCTTGATCTAGCGTTTCAGGAGATACTGAGGTTTTTCACACTGTTACAGGAACTGTTTCTTCCTGTATATGCCCAGTACTCTTATTGTTTAGGGCCCTTGTCCTCTTCTTGGTTTAGAGTCAGAAAACACAGAGTAAATGTTCTGTGTGCTCTCTTTGGTTCTTTCAAAACCTTTTTTTTCACATTTCCAGCAAAACATGATCCAAGATTCCTGAAGATTTTTCCATTGGAAGTCCAAAGGCTGTGGCCATAGAACTTTAATTTTGTGGCATCACACTTAAAACTGTGTCAACTCACTTTTCGCATGACTAGAATATTATGTTAGCAGAAGACTATTAATAGCAAGATTCACGTCAGAAAGAGGTAAAGAAGGAGTTTATAACTAAAAGTTTTCTTTCTGCAAAACATGCTATATTTGAGGAATTTATAATTCACATAACTACAGTGCTATTAGATATAATTCAGTAATTAGAACTGTTTTATAACAATTCTTTTGGTATAAAAAATCCAAATGCAGATTTTTTCTTTAAAATTTTTATAATATCCCTTTGTCTAAGAAGAATAAAAGAAGGAAAACTTAAATGTACCACCAAAGATCTCGAAGAATCTCACGAAACTACATTATTGCAATGGATTAAAATTTTCCTGTAATGGTCAATATAAATCTTTTTTAACTCAACATATGAATTTAAACATAAAATTTGCTCACAGGTGCAAGCAGAGTAAATGGTACTAACTGCTCAAGCACTGATCCTAAATTCTTCTTGGAATGATAATGAAATTAAGTTTCTGTCCAAAGTTTACAAAGGAGTAGGCATATGCTTCACTTTGCCATTGACACAGAATATAGTTGAATGCTTTTCAGATTCAATTACAAAGTCAGTGAGTATAGCAACTGCAACAGTCAGCATAAAACTCCTACATAGAGATTCCAAAAACAAATTACTCTTTTCACCATAAATTCCTGTTTTCAGCCTAACTTTTTGCCACAAAATGAGCTCATACAATCTTGGTCAAAGTGACTATTTACAGCAATTTTCTAGTAAGAAGGTCATAGCTTAATTTATCTTTTAGCCTCTGCGTTCTCCCCCTCTCAATCGTCTAAAATCATCTAGAAGAACAAGGTAAAATATTAAATGAAAGAATAACAATGTTTTGATTTTGGAGTAATAGTTCAGTTGCAGTAAAAAAGCACTGATTGTTTCTGTCTCAGATTTTATTAAGTTCATTTCTTCATGCTTTTGGAGCAGAAGTAATTTGTCCCTTCATATATTGGTACATAGAACCACTGAAATATAGAGAAATAGTAATGGAACAGAAATAACAGTAAAAAATCTCTACAGCACATAAAATGTATTAGTCTAGTGTATTAGTGTATTAGTCTAGTCTAGTCTAGTCTGAAGAAAAGTATTCACACAATATACTTATACAGCCACAATCAAAAAAGATTAGGATAACTCTTAACAAACAAGCCACAAGTTTGCATTCAGTAAGATGACAAAATAGTTCTTGCAGAGATCTGCACAATCAGACACACTGTACTGAGATAATTCTTCTGCTTTACAGACCACCGCCCTTTTCTATAAGAAGGCCACAAAAAGTATAATCTATGTGTGTGTATTGAATGTGTGTATATATATATATGTATTATAAAATATAACGGTCACATTAAAGGAATTTGGATGTGTAAAGCTGATGTAAACATTTCATACCTAATGGCCTTATCATACCTCTTCTCATCCTCTGAGGTATTTTAAAGATTCTCTCTCTTAGCCCTGCAACATAACCCGTTCTATCTGTCCCAAAAGACTTTGCTTTTACAATGTTTCCAAGTCCTTCCTAGGCCTCACCTACCTCAGAGGAACTATAAATGCATCAAAACCCAATAAAGCTATGGAAGAATTTCTACCCTGCTTTCACCAATATCTAAAATGAATTCTTTCCTTTGCTCCTCAGCAGCAATTTCTCTGCTTCTATGTGCTGCAATATGCTGTCAATAGGCTGCAAACTCCTGAGAGCACTTAAGCAGTAGGAAAGCTATCTTCAGAATCAGTGAGGTGATGTATAATTTGTCATTAACTTACACTAGTCACAGCACTGCACAAGCTTTTTGAAGAACACATCTGAGTAACAGAAGCTACCAGCCTCAGGCAAGATAATAAAGAGTATGTCACCGGTGCTTTTATAAGACCACTTCTTACTCTAGTATCAGCTATCATGGATCAGTCACTCATTTCTGGATATGGGATAGCCTTCATAGACCTCTTCAAGGAACGAATTATTAGTTGTGGGCACATCATTCCTGAGTTCCTGTCTTGTCCATTTCCTGTCTTCCTGAAACACTCCATCTGTTCATCAACTTCTTGTCAATCTTCCTTCAGGGCTGTCTTCTTGCAAGGCCGTATTACCATCATCTTGTCTATCTCTGACACCTGTATTAATTACAGAATTCTGCTAAAGCAGCATGTCTAATTTCACTGTGACCATCAGTGACAGACATATCTACGATTCTGCTTGCATGCAGGGATTTCCAGCTCCTTTTTCTTTAATATATTCCTCTCCCTTCTTTCCTTCTTCAAACACTTTGCTCCATTTTCCCTTATTATCTCCAATGTTTTTGTGAAGGCAGGATTTTCAGTTCTTTTATTATAACAACAATACAAGTCTGGCTCTGCTTGCTATCCCATTCCACACTTCTCTGTACCTCTCACTTAAAACATTTTAGATACAAAAAAGTTCACCCCCTCTTATTGTCTGCCATCTGGCAGTGAGTGGAAGATATTCTTTACATGGAGTAACAATAGCTCTTTCTTCCTTATCAGATAAGGCATTGGCCAATATATACATGCAAGGATTCTCTTAGCCTTTACACACTATACGACATCTTTGCCAGAATGGACACATTTGAATCTCTGTACTGGATCTGGCTGGGATGAAGATACCTCTCCTCATAGTAGCCTATATGGTGCTCTCCTTCATGTTTGTGGCTAACAACTCTGGTAAACACGTCTGTGTTTTGTCCATTGCTGTTCAACGCTTATCTTCTCTTTTTTCTCACTCTGGCCCTGCTCCCTTCACCCAAAATATTATCCTGAGGGTAAGAAAGAAAATGGAAGGGGTACACTTGGAAGACCTGACCTGAATCAAAGGAAGGTCATACTCAGCAATAAAAACTTTAGGAAAAGAGATAGAAAGGGGAAACTTAGATGCTTATGGTGTTTGTCTTTGCAAGTAACTGCTGGCTGTGCTGAGGATTTGCTTTCCAGGAAGTGGCTAAACATCTGCCTGTGGACTAGAAACAGTCAATAAGTTCCTTATTTTTGTTGTCTTGCACATACAGCTTTATTTCTCTTATTAAACTGTCCTTATCTCAACCTACAAGTTTTCTCACTTTAGCTTTTCAGTTCTCTGCCCCATCCCACTATGGGGGAAGAGTTAATGACCAACTGTGTGGGCACTTAATTGTTAGCCATGTTCAGCCCATGACATTATCACGTTCCCATATCCACAGAGACATACACAAAAATATTTCTATGTCTCCTTTGCTCTATATACATCTATACTTAGCTTTCTTTCATTTTCCATTTTTAAGCCATGAGGTACTGAGAGAACCATGTAGAACACACCTGATATCTGCAGTAAAGCAAAGGAAGCAGCATTCTCCATATTCCTGCTGAAGAAAATTGCAATCACCATTGTTGCTCTCATCAGCCTCTTCTATAATGAAGACTCTCTGCTTTACTATAGCCTGCATTCGTTCTCTTGTAGGCATATGACTTTGGACTGGATAAGTATACTTAGAACCTGTACTTTCTTGCAAGAGGATGAAAAAAGAATTTCCTAGAGGGGAAACAAGAGAACAAGACTCTATGACAAGAGCGAAATATTTTATTGCTACCAAGTTGAGATTTTGCTCTTGAATAGTATAGCAAACTTTGCTGACCTCATAAAAGGCTAGCAAAAAAAAATAAAATATGAAATCTGCAGCCACAATAATTCTGTATAGGGCAACACAGAGTATTCAGATTTAAGTACCGAATTGCTGTCAGGAAACCTTGAAAAGTGTGCCAAAAACTAACTGAGGATGCTGGCTCTGGAAACTATAGAACTTGTTTTCTTTTCACAGAAATGTCATGGGATTGGAAGAGGTTTGAGAAGGAACTGTACCAACCCT
>VYZS01079890.1:11222-28538 GCA_013400695.1 Neodrepanis coruscans | reverse complement strand
TGTTTTGCCACCGAATCCTAAAAAGAATACTAGGAAGTACCAAAAACTCAGGAAATGTATCTATTTCCATACACATCATATCAGTAAAAGACAGCAGTATGTAGACCAGATGAGGAATTTTTACAATGATTGATTGTGATTGCTTGTAGGCTTACTAATTTTTTGAAGTTCATATTAGTAAATTAAAATAAAATAGGTGAGTAGGAAGAACAAAAAAATAAATTTCTCTCAATATAAATATAACATAACCACACCTCAAGAGTAATATAAACCCCTGATCAACATAAGCACCTGTAATAGATATTTAGATATGGACACACTGTCAGTAAGGATGACTAGCTCAGATGTTGATGATTGCACAGTAAAACTGTAACAGAAAGCTGAAATGGAACTCATAAAGCTTTTTTTTTCCCATTCAAGAAATCTCAGTGGACATCTCTGACCAGTGTGCAGCTGTACAAACATAAATAAGGTTGTGATCTAGAATAAATAAACTGTTGATTTGTTCAGAAAATATTAGGATAGCATTACATACACACACACACACACACACACACATATATATATATGTCGGTGCTGTACAGAAACTTGTCATTCTAAGGATCTACACACTTGTAAGTCAATACAGATTTGCTATCTCAAAAAGGAAATTGTATTATGAAAGTCAACTCATAGGAGAAGAATCAAAACTACAAGATCCACAATAAAATTCTAACACCAAGACAGTTTGTACTGCTTACTTCACATAGCAAATAGATTTAAAAAGTGAGAATGATAATGAATGATATGAAGAAATAGAACTGAATTTTTTGTTTTGGAAGAAAAAAGCAACAAAACTGTTAACAGGAGACAGAAGATTTTCAGCTATTTACTTACGGGTTGACTGGACTCTGTAATCTTAATAATTGCACCATAAGCTTAAATGCTTTCAAGGTTATGTATAGACTGAAAAGGATTCTCACAAATACCAGCCTTTCAAAAGACTTTGACAACTGTTCTTTGATATATGTTACTTGNTGTAACAGAAAGCTGAAATGGAACTCATAAAGCTTTTTTTTTCCCATTCAAGAAATCTCAGTGGACATCTCTGACCAGTGTGCAGCTGTACAAACATAAATAAGGTTGTGATCTAGAATAAATAAACTGTTGATTTGTTCAGAAAATATTAGGATAGCATTACATACACACACACACACACACACACACATATATATATATGTCGGTGCTGTACAGAAACTTGTCATTCTAAGGATCTACACACTTGTAAGTCAATACAGATTTGCTATCTCAAAAAGGAAATTGTATTATGAAAGTCAACTCATAGGAGAAGAATCAAAACTACAAGATCCACAATAAAATTCTAACACCAAGACAGTTTGTACTGCTTACTTCACATAGCAAATAGATTTAAAAAGTGAGAATGATAATGAATGATATGAAGAAATAGAACTGAATTTTTTGTTTTGGAAGAAAAAAGCAACAAAACTGTTAACAGGAGACAGAAGATTTTCAGCTATTTACTTACGGGTTGACTGGACTCTGTAATCTTAATAATTGCACCATAAGCTTAAATGCTTTCAAGGTTATGTATAGACTGAAAAGGATTCTCACAAATACCAGCCTTTCAAAAGACTTTGACAACTGTTCTTTGATATATGTTACTTGATCACGTAGAAGAGTAGATTGATCTGAGAATTAACGCAAAAGAAACAGTAATTTTTAATATTTTCAGTAATGAACAAGCCTTTTAGATCCTTATCCGATTTCAACATTCATACAAAGATCATGGAAAGCAGCCGTAGACATCTGCATTGTGAGTGGCTGTTACATATAAGTCTATAGTATGAGGACAATCATGATAGAGGTAAGGCAGTACCACTGAAGATTGCTGCAAAGCAAGCTGATTGTATTCTATCTTATTTAAGACTTAGTGAACACTAAGACACTGTTTGTCTCCTGAACACATATTAGAAGCAAAAGTTGGCAACTTCGTCAGTCACTTCATTTTGAAATATCATGGCCACATTTTCTTCCTTCACTCCCACCTTCTCAGCTGCACCTCTCTGCTCCCTGAAACTCTTAGTGAGGAAACAGTACAGACAGAAAGGTCTGTGAATACAAGATATAGTAGGAGCATATCTCTTGTGATGTCTTGGCATGCCATCTGCCGTCAGCTGTGAATCTACATGGCCAGATCTATTCTTATGGACAAAGCACTTTGTGCAGGAGAATTTGTGAGACTTCCCATGGGCCTCTCATAGATGTGTACTGTACCTCTTATGTGAGCAGCTCCACATCTTTGCCCCTTTTTCCCATTGGGGAAGAAATTAGCCTCATTGCTCTCTCCGTATCTTAAACTCATTTACTCAGTGTCTCTTTGAGCTCTCTGTAGCTGTTTTAACACATTTCTCTTTCCCTTCTGCTCTGTCAGTGCACTTGAAGAAAGAAGATGGCACATTGCTAACAGCAGGGGTGTTAACCTGTGACTGGACACCCTTGATGATAAGTGCTGTGCATATAATCCCATGCCATCAACTTTTTGCCGGTCCAATGTTTCTGGAGTATTTAGTATTGCTAGGCACCTAATAAAATAAATGCCTTTCCAGTCTTGTAAATAGCATGCTGTAATGGAAAAGTTCTCTAATTGGGAGGGAAATGCCTGCAATACAATCACTTTGTCTCTGTAGACATATGCATTATATAATATTGTCCTCCCCTCTACTATGATAGACTTCTCTTTTACTTACCACTTTGCATTAATAGAATGAATGCATATTTCATGCTAAACAATAGTTATCTTTATACACATCATGATGTCTGGACCTTTCTGCCTCAAGACTTGCATAAACAAGAAGTAATTACTTTACAATATTATGAAGAAAAATTCTTCAATGCAAATACTGCAAATATATTTTTCAGCTACTGGTTTTCCTCAGCAAGTAATAGAAAATATCTAACAATGTCATCTGGGAAATTAATACATTGGGAAAAACTGTACAGTGAACTGATATATGCTTCTTGTATTAACATGCACAAACAATTTCTTTCCCTGTATAGAACCTTTGGATTTTTTCATTGCACTATTTGTTCCTATCATAAATCGCAGTAGCAGCATCTCTTGGTTTTATGTTTGGATAAATAGGGATAAAAAGGATTTTCTTTTAAGTTGAGCAAAAATATTTGCAATCATGATGAGTTTACTTTGATGTCAACTAAATCAGATTTGATTTGCTGTAGCTTACACAATTTCATATTCAAGGCCAAAAGTTCATTAACCGCTTTCTGTAATTTTACATTCAGATACTTTAATATTCTAAAAGATATTCTATGACTGTGGCCCAAATTTTCTAAATACTGAGACAAATTTTCCCATACTGGCATAATGTATGCACAGACATACTTTCACTTTCAGTGTATATCACAGCAAATAAAGAACACGAAGTGGAAAAATAAGACACCGCTAGAATAAATCCATAAGTCATATAAATTATGAGTACTTAGTTTTACAAATGCAAATCTTTGAATATAGAAAAAAAAATTACAAGGGTGTTCTTTTTATTTTCTTCCTTTTTGTTGTGATCTTAAGATCAAACAATGCCTCTAAAACTAACATTTATGGGTAATAGTGTGCTTTCTTATGAGTTTTCAAACATTAACCTAGAATTCTCAAGCATTCTTAGTATTCTATATACTAAAATGACGTATATCTTACCAATATCTTATCAATGTTGTTAAATGAGTTACACTGAGTTAGCCCTGACCATCCTGAGAGAAATTCAACACTGATGAAAGTTGGTGTGATTCCAATGACTTAGCTTGATTTATGCCCACTTGTACCTGAGATGAATTTGGTCGACTCACTTATGCATGGGCTGAATGAATGACTTCATCTCATGAGGCAATTGGAAATAAAAGCATTTTACTAATGTAAGCCTCATTCTGCAAACACTTGCAATTCTGTCCATGACTCAGTAAAGCAGGTTTTGTGAATAGATTGGCATAACTGTCATAAGTCATTCAAAAGAAAATAAAATAAAAATGAAAAACTAAGAAACCAAAATCACATTTTATTTCACATCTTTAAAAGCTCTCTCTGTAATTTTGAGGATGCAAAACCCACTGTTATTTCTGATGAACACTTACCATGACATGATCCACATCAGCAGCGTAACATTTCTCACTCCATGAATTTTTATGTTTTATTTTGATGGAATTCTCACAGAATTCCCTATTAACTTCTCAGTCTTAATAGAAATACATGTTAATTATAGCATAAGAAAGAAAATGGTATCAATGAAAATAATTGTAGAACCTTAACATCAGCAATGTTTTTTTTCTTTTCTGTAAGCTGCTCAACTTAAAGAAAAGTCTATGGGAGCTGTTTTATTACTTTTAATATTTCATACTACCTTGCATACTATGATGAAAACAGAAAATTGAAGTGAATGAAAATGACCCACTACCACAGGTCTCACAAAGATGCGGAGAAGCTGAAGGTTTTTACTGTTTTTCTGTCATCATGTGAAAGCGCTATATTAATAAAGAACCCAGGAATATGGTACCTGTAAGTTTCATAGAAGAATCATTTAGGACTTAGGCTTAATGTGAAACAATGATCATCACAAGTGATCTGATTTTCCTCAGGGCCCCTTAAAGTCTATATTGAATGAACAATTCCAAACAGACTATTGATAGGATGTTTATTGCATTTTTCTCCATTAAGAAATAAATATGAAGTCTGAGTAGATCTTTCTGTTTCACCTTTCAATGACTAGTTAAATGGTTTTAATGCCAATCACCATGAAAAATTACCCACATTTCTGTCAGTAACAGCACACAAGTTGTTCATTAATCCAGAAAAAAACCCTATGCCTACTATTGTGTACTTCTCGGTAACCACTCAATTAACTCATAACACTGATGTCTTTAGAACCTCTCCAGAGTCAATTCTCCAAGGACTTGAAGTTCAGCAGCTTGCAAGAAATAAAAGGATATTGTTGCCTTTGAAATCATAATGAAATAGGGAGTAATTATATGTTTGTTTTACAAAGATGTTTTGTTTACAGCTTCATGGTTTTTTGGGTCTTCATTTTATTTGCTTTTAATTATTTGCACAGTAAATTTAAATTTGAAATTGAGATGGATCAGTGCATTATTGACTAATATTATCAACCTTATACAGTTTTCCCTAATTCTCTGCTGCTACTCAAAGTATATCTTTTATCTCTCACTAGCCCTTACAGTAAGATTATCATCTGTCTTCAATATTTTCAGTGTGTCTTATTTCATCATTTTACCTCTGACCAACTTTTCTTGTTAACTAATAACCCTTCCAGGTTTTTTGAGGCACATCCACAGATACACAAATGACATTGGAGAAAAAAAGATGAGTAATACTCTTATTTGGGAGAATTGATAAAAACATTTTGCATTACTAGTATTCATGTAGTATTTATCCCAAAATCTCTAGGATTAATAAATCAGTGATCTGAGAAGTGTCCTACCTACAGAAAGGGCAGAAACTGTTGAAGAAAACAAGACTTTGCAAACTGCTTGATTAGAGAATATAGAGATACATATAAAAAATCCAAAGTAAGTTGTGTGAGCTGATTCCAATATACAGTTTATTCAGACCTAGGAAGTTCTATGTCATTAGGATCTTGATTCATATATTTAAGAAGGCAGCAGAGAAACTGATGTCATCCATGCCTTTCAGGATTGCAAGTAAATTCCCTCAGTTAGCAATTTTAATCCTCATGTATTTAGCTCCTCTTTTTTCACCTGGAATTTTTATTCAGTATTCTTAAATATGTACACTACCTATGCAGACAGCAATACTACATTATATGCTCAGTGAATCATGCATCTTTATCTGCATGTGCAAAACTTTTAATGAATATTTAATAAATCTCTATACCAATGTTATGCCTCCCAACAATATCAGATTTTCTGTTCCTCTGCAGTCTAGTGTCTATACACAAACTTTTGCTTGAAACTACCCCAGGTTCATAGGCCATTCTTCCACAAAAATCCTGAGCATGCTTTTAAAAGCAAACCTCCAAGGACCTTCAGATGATTTAATCTTACACTCTTTATAGCTTTTTTGTGATACTGGACTTGAATGTGGTGAAAATATGAAGCCTAAAGAATGGAAACTTTGTGGTCCTGATAAAGGGCTGAAATAAATTCACTTTTCAGCTGACTTGTGAACAGAAAAGCTTAACCTTGTGGTAGAAAAACTAAAGTATATGAGAAAGGAGATTAGATGAGTGAAGGAAACCAGAATAGATGGCTAATATGGGAGAAGTAGAAAGAGGATCAGACAGGAAAACAAATAGTTTTACTTCAGATTGAAAAATAAACCCAACTGTTTATATAAAGCCCCAAACATATCACTTTTCAGACAATGGATTTAAGTATTCTTTTCAGCAGTTCAAAATAGATTCCTTTTCAAGGTACTGAAGGACATCGGTGAAAATTATTTCACCTCCTGAAAGACTGTCTTCTTCAGATTATCATGAATAACAAAAATATTTCTGATAATAAAGACTCTGGACTGATTAAAACCCCATTAAATTATGATTAAAATGAAGTATAATGTCAAATTATAACTCACTATACCTTGAGCTTCTAAATATAAGATACTTTGGCTGTATTTGCCTATACACACAAGAAGAACTTTTATAAAAATATGACAAGTGCAATCTATTCATCTTAATGCTAACAAGTTGAATGGGAAAGTATTTTAAATATAGTAAGTTATGTTTACAAAAAAAAATTGTTCTTTTTTTCCCAGAAAAGAATACCTAAGAGAGAACACCAAAAAAAAAAAAAATTACTAAAGACTCATAAATATGAAGAACACTTGGGTGGGCAGGGGGGAAATTACTGCTTAATTGCTAACCAGTACTCTTTTGTCTCTCATTTAATTCTGAAATGGTTCCAATGAAGATGCAAAACATTCCACGAGGAAACCAAACCTGTCTTCTTCATCTTATCTAAAATTAAGACAGTTTAAGCTTATTTGTAGATCTGTAACTGCCAGATAACCTTGAGCAAACTATTTGTTATTTTCTGTTTCTGTTTTTTCCCTTAATAAATGGAGCAAATCACAATGACCTTCTGGTACTTTATGCAGAATATTCGGTCATAACAGCTGCTTCTTCCCTTTAATCAAGTGACAGGTATACTCTCTTTCATCAAGTAGTGTCGCTGAGTAACTTTAGATTGAGAAGGACAATATGACTAGTGCCAGGCAGACAATATTTGCTGCTGACTCAAGCAAACCAGGCATTATATTTTAATTGACACCTAAATAAAAGATCTGAATTTCAGATCACTCCTGGAACTGTATGTTATATGCTGGGACAGTGATTGATACCATTTCACCTACACCTTTCAAAAATCTGACCAATTAAATTAGACATCTGAAAGTTTTAAAATATTGGCCCTTTTCATGAATGGCCATTTTGTTAGGATTTTTTCCATATAGAATTGGAAAAGGAATTAACTTGAATGCCCAAATATCTAGCCAAGATTCACTAAAGGAGACAACATCAGTGCACATGAATTTTCTCTTATATGCAGAATATGATTTAGTTTACAATACCTTTATAAATCTCGAAAGAAAAGTGTTTGCAAAGAAAAGGGTCAGGGACCAGTAAGTCAGACATCTGTGTTACTGATGCAGAATGTCAGTAACAGTTAGAATGTCCATCGTCAGAATATAAGTTTGAGACCAGGCCAGGAAATGAAGTGTATTGGGTTTCTGTGGCCATGTTTCGGTAGCAGGGCGTGGGCTATAAGGGAGGGTTCTGTGAAAAGTTGCTGGAACTTCCACCATGTCCAGCAGAGCCAGCTGGCTTACGGCTGTACCCACTGCCGGCCAGGCCAATTAAGAATGATAGTAATGCCTCTGTGATACAATATTTAAGAAGGAAGAAAAAAAAAAAAAAAAGTTGTTGGGCAGACAAAGATGGAAGCCAGAGAAGAGCAGAGTGAGAACATGTGAACAACAATGCAGACACCAAGGTCAGCGCAGAAGGAGGGGGAGGAGGTGCTCCAGGTGCCAGAGGTGAGGTGTTCCCCTGCAGTCCGTGGTGAAGACCATGGTGGAGCAGCTGTGCCCCTGCAGCCCATGGAAGACCACAGGGGTGCAGAGATTCACCTGCAGCCCATGGAGGAGCCCACTATGGAGCAGGTGAATGTTTAAAGGAGGCTGTGATCCCATGGGAGGCCCATGTTGGAGCAAGGTCCTGGCGGGGACCTGCTGACCCACAGGCAGAGGAGCAGATTTTCCTGGTAGGACTTGTGTCTTCTGGGGGACCCATACTGGAGCAGCCTGAAGGACTGCACCCTGGGGAAAAGGGACCCATGCGGCAACAGTGTGTGAAGAACTGTTGCCTGTGGGATGGGCTCACAGTGGAGTAGTTCGAGGACCGCCTCCTGTGGGAGGGAGCACCACAGGATGCAGGAGAAGGACTCCTCTCTCTGAACAGAGACCATAACTCCCACTCCCTGTCTCCCTGCACAGCTGGGAACTTGGAAGGAGGGAGATGAAGGAAAGATGTCTTTAAGATTATTTTACTTCTCATTCTCAAGCTCTGATATGGTTAGTAATAAATTTAATTAGATTAATATTCCCACTTGGAGTCTGTTTTGTCCATGATGGTGAATGATAAGGGATCTCTCTCTTGGTCCTTAACTCATAAAATCTTTTGTTATATTTTCTGTCCTCTGCCCATTTGCAAAGGGGAGTGAGAGAGTGGCTTTAGTGGGTACCAGTTGGGGTCAAACCACTACACCGAGTCAGTGATTCTGGGTCAGAGGCACAGCTGTAACCATGCTTATACCAGGACATAGAGCAAGGGTCTGTGCTTAAATGAAGCAACCAAACAAGGGGACAGAAACCCCAGATGAACCTCCCACAACACTTTTATATGTTATATGTTTGCCCATATGTTTTCACAGAAGACTGTTTCCAGGTAACACAGATATTTAGGAATACTTAAACAAACTCAACATAATGTAAGTTTTTCATAGATAACCTGTTACCCACGGGCTGGGTAAGCAGAATTGAAATGTATGAAAAGTTGGCTGAACAGCTTGGCCCAGAGGAACCAGATGGTCATTGTCATCATGTCTAGTCAGAGACCAGTAATTCGTGGTGTATTTCAGGGATCAATACTGACTCAGGGGTCAATATACAACAGAGGATCTTCTGCCTGAACATCTGAAAATACTATTTATTAACTGGGAGAGTGAATGGCACAGATTGCACAGCAAGGCTGTGGAGTGTCCATCCTTGGAGATATTCAAAACTGTCCAGACATATTCCTGATCAACTTGCTCTGGGTGAGTGTATATGAGAATGGGTCTTGGACTAGATGATCTCCTGAAGTCCCCTCTGAACTCTACCCTTCTGTAGCGTCATGAGATACAGCATATGAGAGTTGACATATGGAGAAGGGAGTTAATTTTATAACAGTGTTTGGCAGTTGTTTTTCTCCCTGCCAATGTTGCCTGGTGCCTTGAGGCAGCCAAGGCTTTGGCTGAAACAGTCTTTGAACTCCCATGCTAAGTCTAAGGCTAAAATCATGCTAGTCAAAACAGCCAAAACCAAAAAAAGATTTGTTTTCTCTTTTCATTTGCCTCATTTAATTCCTCTCTTTTAGCACTAATTTTGTATAAATAATGACTGGGCTAGAATTTATTTTGACTACTTCTTCCACAGGAAATCTGGAAAAGCCAAGCACAGACTATTTTCAAAGTAGATGTTCTAGACAGAAGACAGCAGTTCTCATTGACATTTTTACTTTCCAAACCCTGCAACATTATCTTGCTGAAATTCCACATTTCCCTTGAGAGAAGTTTTGTACTGAGGCATGGGAGATTCATAGCCAGTGAGTGAATTCATAGCCATAGCGAATTCATAGCCATAGTGAATTCATAGCCAGTGAGTCCAGAAGAGTCATTGTCTTGGGTGATGGAAATCTTAGACAGCAACAATGACGTGCTGTTGTTTATCAAAATATGTCATCCATGATGAGCTCCCCTGAGCACTTTAGAGGACTCACAAGAGATGATGGCCATGTATAAAAACTGATCAATAACGGATGAAAACAAATCTAGATCAGAATGATGACACTTAAATTCCATGCACTGAAACTGCTTATGTTTCATCATTGTTAAAGATTCTTTTGGTATCTTAATAGACAAAGTCATAATAAGGGACAGTGGTAAGTGATGAAATACATGGAAATGCATAGAGATGCATGGAAATGCATCAAAACATAGAATCACAGAATCATAGACTTGTAGAATCATCAACACAGATCAAGTTTAATTTCTTTCCGTCATCTAACTTGCAGCTTGGACTTTAACATGAGGGATACAAGTTCAGGAGTGTTTTTGTTTGTGAGATTTTATTTCCTATATATACATGTATATATTTTATATTTTAAATGCTTTTTAAATCAAGATTTGTTTTAAGTCAGTTCCAACATCTGTTGGAAGATCTTTTAAATAAATTTTTCTGCTTATTTTGGTGCATCAATCTCCCCGCAGCTTGCAGAAAAAAATGAACCACAAGTAAATATGGTTCTTTCCTACAAATATTTCCTTGCATAATCACTTGCAGTAAAGGTGAACTGGAACTAATATTGTGCATAGGTGAACTGGAATTAATACTGCATATGCTGTCAGATTCTGCAGGGTCAGAATTACGATAGCAAAAAGTCATTCGATGAGATATCAGCTTAAAAGAGTCCCTTTAGTAGACATCCTTTGTAAGAACTGAAGCAAGGAAATATTCATAAACTTTACATTTATTCTTGTATTGCTTTTTTTTTTTTTTTTTTTAATCTCATAAAATATTTTCACAGCTAAATAGAGACAGGATTATGTCTTTCCTGTGCTGGGTGTTGATAACATTTGCACCTGGTTGTTCCAGTCTTATTCACACTATCTTGGTTCTCACAAAAGTATTCAGAGAGTGTAATTATTATTCAGTTTTCATAAGAATGAATTATTATAAGGCTGATAGTATCTTGCATGCACAAGTACTTCCCCTGAAATGTTAAATGTAATGGTGGCATATTTCTTAACATCAATGGTAGTAAGCCAGTTATTACAGCAAAACATATAATATCTAAGTCAACTGAGCCATGTAAACAAGAAAGACCTGCCAGCCTATAATATAAAAAATTTAGCTGAGTGTTTCACTTCATGAAGCAGGTTGTTCACTTGACAAAGTATAACTTAGTAACTAATTGTGGCCATCTATATAAAGAAAATCAGAGTTTCTGCAGAAAAATATGTATTGATCAGATTTCAGTCACATTGTACTCTGAAAACTTCGCTGAACTTATTTTCAAGTGGGAAAAACTTTCAGAGAAAACACATATATAGACTTATGAATCTGTCCTGGTTTCGGCCCAGATCAGCAGGAGGGGGTGTGGTCAAGACATTCCATTATCCAATACCATCTTACATCATTACCAGGAGTGGGGGAAAGGGATTCTTTCCCTTCTGAGAAGAAAGGGATCCCTTTCCAGTTGGAGGGAAAGCGTGGTGGTCATAGTGTTTGTCTGACATTGTTTTTCATTGTCCTGGGCTTGGTGAGAATTTTGCATGTAACTCACCCTGTGTGCACTTCTGTTATTATCACTGTTACTGTTACTGGTTTTTTCCTTATCTCATTGCTGTTCCCAGTAAATTCTTAACTCAACTTACAGTTTGCACCTTTTGTGCCTCCAATTCTCAACTCCATACCCGGAGTGGAGAGTGGAAGGGAAAAGAGCGGGAGTGAGTGGCATCTGGTTTGTGAGAATCTTGGGGGCATTGAATTGATCAGTACTGTTTCTAAACCATGACAAATACAACATCTGCATCATTTCATCTGTATTTTGCTTTATTAACTATTTATTATTTCATAGTACCTCCAACTGTAGTTAGAAGGTTAAGTTGATAAGTTTATTTCTAATTATGGTAAAAACACAATTTGGATCTCTAAATGCAATGAAGTAATGTGTAATGATTTTTATTAGAAGTGTTCTTTGAAGCAAGGTGAACTCGAGAATATTTCATTAACTTCAGATGTTTCTAACACTTAGAAAACTGTCTGTTTGTAAAGCATTAACAAGAAAATGTTATGACAAAAGGAAGAGATATGGACATCTGTAGAAACCTGGAAGGTTAAATAAAAATTGACTTGGCCTCAGAGAAATTAAAATTATACATCTTTACAGCAGATATATTGTAAAACTAAAAATACCTTCATAAACTTGTACTTTGTATCTTTGAAGCCAAGATAAGTTCAGCAGAATAATTAAAACACTAAAGCTTAGCTTAAAAAAATCTTAAACATTTAAAGATCATTCTTCATTATCTTCATCATATTCTTACATCAAAATATCATGACTTTTGTTCAGTCAAAATACTACAGTATCATTAGATTGGAATGCCAATTCATCATATAACTATTTTATAGAGTTTGACAGCTCACACACACTAAAAAACTTATAAAAAGTATTTTATATTTTATTCTTACAAACCACATCTGAATATATGCATTAGAAACTGTAATTAAGCAGTAATAATCAGACAATATTCAAGTTGAAGTATGATTATATCAGTGTTAAAAGACAGATTTTTGACTCTATCACATTTACTCAATTATCTTCAGTAACTCTGGGTAAAATTTGAAGATAAAACACTCAGAATCTAGAATGGAAACATTGATACATTTTCTAAAGTAAACTGAGGTAAAGCCCCAGATTCTCCTCAGGTGAATCACCAGATGAATACTTGGTATTACGTAATGCTAGAAAAAGTGAGTATTTATTGCATATATCTGGTATTTCTGTAGAATTTAATTTCTTCTGTCAGAACCAGATGGAGAAGAGACTCTTTATGAACTCTTAGTTTCTTACTATCCTTACAACTTTATTCCACCCTTTAAAAATAATGTTTAGAAACTGAAGATTAATAACATGATAGACACTTGTAAAGCAAAGAACCTGACACACATACCTCCTGCAAGGACATAATTCTCTAGTTTCCAAGAAGAATAGTCCTGAATAATATTAATCTAATTTAGACAACCAAATAGATAAATTGTAAGCCTGTTTGTTGGGTTTTTTTTTTTTCATATAGATACATTTAGGGTTAGAGTGCAAAATATCTTTAAACATTAAGGAGGTCATGGGTAGTAATGAAAATCAAGAATGTTGCCTGAATATTCTGTCATGTGCCAAGCAATTTGCCCTACGTTACAAAAGATTTAGTGCAGAAACAACTCAGTTGAACACAATCAGCTGATGGAAAATACTTCACTGGCAACACAAAACTTCTTGCAATAACTCATATGACTTACCTCCAGCTTTTATTTTTTTCACTTAAGTAGCTTGAATTTGAAGTTTCCTTGTGAGATGGATCCCTACAGTGTTTGGACAAATTTCATCAGGTAAACTGAAAGAAATGTATTAGCTTGCATGTCACCTTCTGTCAAGAAATGGCAAGGAATTTAATTTCACCATGATGTCAACTTTTCTTCTTTTCTGATCAATGTCCAGGAATATGACAAGTGCCTTCTCCTAGCCCAGAAATAAATCCAGAACCAAAATTGAACCTTTTATCTGAATCTTTCAGAGCTTTAGGGTAGTTATTATAAAGGGAAATAACAACTTGGTGTTTTGTTTTTTGCTTCCTCTGAAAGATATAGAAGGTTTCTCACTAAAGAGACCATCGCAAGGGCCAAATTCTGATTCTGAAACTGGGTCTGAGTTTACATATATGATTAAATTTATGAACACACTGAAAAAACAGCAAATAGAGAGATCATGAGAACCTCATTTTTTTTCTCTATCCATACTAACCTGACTTAATCACATTTTAAACTCCAAAACTGAGGATATATTTTTCACTCTCTAAGAAACTGTGGCATGCCAGGCTGTGTTGTCATGATCATGTATAGCTGTTTTTGGCATTGGTGCCATAATAGTGATAAGATTACAATATTCTAACATTGTCATCTTTTCCTTTCACAAAGACCATGCAGAAATGGAAAACATTTGAATTTGTCTGGTATCTGTGTATTTCTTGTACTAACTACATTATTGATACTATGACTGTACAAGTAATTAACATATCTAGGATGTACTGGATGAAGCTGCAGAACACCAGCAAACTGTGCAGGGATCCCAAGCTTAGCTCATTGCACAGGTGGTCATAGAAGATATAGCAAATGTGATGTGTTCAGAATATGTCTAATTCCTTGTATATGCTCTGTAGAGTTCATATGGGCTGATTTCTATCTGTGAAATCCCCGTCTTCACATTAAATGAACACATACATTTCCAAGTTTGCTTGAGGGTGAAACACTATAGTGGGACAGGAATCGTATCTGTTTTTCTCCACTGGCTATAGATAGAGGAATAAGGTTTTTTTCCCTAGTAGTCCTACAGCATAAAAAATACTACCGTCACTGAAACCAGGAGGAGTTTAATACTGTTCCCACTTCACTACAAAATTTAAACCTTTATTTTTTTTTGCTACTATATTTAAACAACTGTGATTTCAGCAAACAAGAGAAATTTCTAAAATGAACATTCCACTTTGTCCTATTGTCTCTTCCATCAGTCTCTGAGTATTGTTTTCAGAAGGATCTGATCTGCTGCTGAATCTGACAGGTACCATGTGGCCACAACTCCCTTAGGTGGTAAAATAAAAGGTGTATGGTGTTTTTTATTTGTACTGTTATATTCTTTTAAATCAGAATTGGAATTGTCCCAAATTCCTTTGTGTGAGCAGATCAGAAAATGAGCATGATACTTAGCCTTGTCTATAAATGATTTGGAGTCCCATAGTTATCCTTGAGTAACAAAATTAAACGTTTAATATACCCTCTGTGGCCTCTACTGAGGCTCTGACTAATAAGTGTTATTTGAGAGCATAGATGAGTGATCATTTTGAGGTGTTGAAATAAGCATTTGTGACTTTTTGTGGCCAGCAACAAAAAGCCAGGTTGCTCTCTTTCAGAATTTGTTTATTCACTTCACAAAAAAATTCTATGAAAATTGGAAAATTTGATTGCATTAACTGCAGTCATGACATAATTTGTGATTGACCTAGCCATTCGGGGGGGGGAAGCAATAGTAGATTAAATTAATTAAAAAAAATCTTTATTATTATATCACAAGAGAGGAAAAATATGTTCTCTCTCTCTGTCTGTTGTGCTAAATTTTAGAGCTAAAGCTTACTTCCTTTCATATGCCAGAACGTATATTTTTTGTTTTTCCATTTGCTTCTTGCTAATTCAGAAACACTTTTTTTAATTTCTGGGGTAAGAATAAGGACACCTTGGTGACAAGAATCCTTACTAAACCCAAGATAGACAGATAGGAACAAAATGACCAAATTATTTCTTCCATACTATTATGAGAGACCAAAGTATCTCTGCCCAAAATCTTATTAAGCTCCTGACAAATGTTATTTAGATACGTCAAATAGTTATTTAGCTTCCATACTAAAGCTTCTATACCTAGCTTATACTTGGGATCTGGAAAAAAAAGTGCAGAGGCCCTTCAACTACCCTGTTATCTGTTCTTCAGTGAAACAAAGCCTGTAATTTTGTTCTCTTTGAAAGCCATGAATCTAGATGAGCAAAAGAACTTCCTCCATTTTACATTACATAATACAAGTATAAAATAAAAATAAAAATAGAAAAACTCCAAGAATCCTCCCAAAAATATACCATTTTGCCAGCCCAATTCCCAGATCTGTGCTGACTGCACTGAAGAGGGTTCATCAGGCTCCGTCATATCACAGCCATGAATACAGAGCTGTTTCCAGTAAATATCTATTTTATGCTTTCTATTGATGTACGTTTGCATGCAAATCTAACATCATGTCATTTAATTATAAGAAGTAGGGTAATAAGTATGAAGACAAATATTTCACAGACCTAATCAGGAATTATCCTTTTAAATCACTGTTATCTGTTGAGAAATATGCTCAGCAATCAATACCAGGCAAAGCCATCTAAAAGATAATTGGAGCTGGGCAGACTATAGCATGCCCATTTTGGATGCTGTTATTATGTCAAAGATGTCCAGCTAGAAAATGATAATGGTTTTTGTGCAGAGATTTTTCAAAAGGATTTTTCAATTCCTTTTTATGCTGAGCAAAATACAAACTTCTTTATAATATATCATATCTTTTATAAAAGCTTTCAAACTTTTCCTTATACAGAGATTTTGATGTGGGTTGTTTTTTTTCTGTCATGAAGAGTTACACAGTCCAACATAAAGTGAAGTATCTCATGCTACTAACAGAAACACTAGACGTATAAAACTGATTCAACACAATACTGTGATTTTCATTTAGTGCTACAGAATAAGCATAATTACATTTGTAAGAGATTTTTGTCAACCAGCCCAATATTTATTTTCAGATTTATATGATAAATCAATTAAAATAAAATAATAAATCCAATTCAAATATAATATTGAGCAATAAGGAAGTGGCTTTTCTGATTTAAAAAGATAACAGAAGAGAAAAAGCAGTTTGTACTCCCAGTTTGCAGTCCCAGTTATTTGTATAGAATGTGTAATTTTCAAGACAATTCACCAACCCACAAAGAAATGCTTATGTGGCATAAGAAAGCATGTTGGATAAGACTAAGGGAAATAGGAGTAGAAAGAAAAGTGAAACATTTGAAATTGGAGAAGATAGAAGATAAAGGCACCCAAAATCCTGAAAAAAAACAAATTTTTTCTAAAAATGAATCCTGTAGGATGAAATATTTTTGATAAATCCTACTGGACTACTTGTAAGTTTAAATTTAGTTTAAAGTTTAAGAGCTTCACTAGATAAAAATAAAAACTTCAACATGTTGTACCATTGAGCCACAGGTAATAGAGTTGATCCCAGTATATATTACCAATTCTCCTTAGACTAGATATAACCTTTTATTCACATCCACATGCATACGCAACATATAAAGATCACCCTTATTCTATTTCTTTTGCATAGATCTTATTTGCTGTGAAGCAAGAAAGAGAACAAGGATGAAAATGGAAAGGAGCAAGAATGAAATTCTATTGAAGCATATCTGGACTCTCACTATGAAGATCTCAAACATTAATACTACAGGATGGGTTTCTGTATCAGATTAAACTACCTCAAATTTAGGTAGTTTATTCTCAGATTATGACCAAATTAAACAGACTTCAAAAAAGTCTGTTTGCATTTCTTAAATCCCTGATTTAAGCGACAAAATTTTTTAAAAGTAGACAAAACCACAGACATAATTTC
>VYZS01079890.1:0-10550 GCA_013400695.1 Neodrepanis coruscans | reverse complement strand
CTACATAGTTCAAAAAATGTTCTGTAGCATTCCATTTTCAAATTAGTATTTACTCTGTAATATATCTCTAAATATATCAAAATATCAGTCTTTCAATGATTTGGATAGTAAGACAAGAACGTAAATCAGGCAGATAGTGCCTAAACAGAAGCCCAGTTTTGGTTTATATTCTGTCTGACGTTACTCACAGATTGTTGGTAATGAAGAAATATTTAGATGTTTTGATCTTTAATGATATTTCCCATGGTGTATCCTCCTCATATGCATAGGTGTTGGGGATGTCCACATTCTTGGGTTAGAGATGTTTACTTCCATTGTTTTGCTCTTATGAGCTATAACCGAATCACAGCAATTGAGTACAACTGAGTACAACAGTTGAGCTGTCTGCTAGGAAAATCAGATGCACCTGGGATAGTGGAACTAAGATTTTATGATTCAGGGAAGTTCTGCTATGACCCAAAATGTCATAAAATTCTCTTGATCAAGAGCATAAGAGAATTAAGGAACACGATTTTGAAAGGCATAGCAGAAAGGGGGGAGATTTGCTAAAGAAATTCTATTATAATTTTTCACCCAATAGTTCTGATTTGTTGTTTGTTTTTTTTTTTTTTTAATCTCTTATTTTTTAAAGCAACATAGCATTTTTAGAAACCCTAGTTTGTGTTTCTTTTCATCCGATCAGCTCACAGAAAGGATGGATAAATTCCACCTCATGACAAATGGTGTTTTGTAACTTTCAGCACAGTCTTTGAGAAATTTAATTATAAGATATTTTTGAAAAAGCAACTAACAGTTGACATAATGGTATTAAATCAGATGTTGCATTGACAGGTTTACTAAGTGTCGTATCGCACATCAGACAATCATTCCATTCAGTGACAGATGGAAAAGTAAGTATGATATTGGGTCAGTTCAGAAAAGATATCAGCTGTTGTAAACTATTTTTTCTAATATTATATATATAGAACGTATTGTTTTAATGTTTCTGAGTTGCTTTATTCTTTGCCTAATACATATTGTGTAGCAATGTTTATTTCTCAGGGGGGAAAAAACCCACAATTTTTTTGCAGCTAACAGTGTTTTTGCTTTAAGAATACTTTATTTTTGTAAAGAACAGACTGAGTACTGTCAGGAGTATACTGCTGTTTGCAGCTCTGATATTATTCATTCTCTGAAGGTATTTTGATTTGCTTTTCTTGAATTTGCTTTTCTTTGAATTTCTTGCTGGAAAAGTGCATGTTTTGAAATTCGACCTCATTTTGGAGTTGTTCTTTTGCATGACATAAATAAATTCAAAAGTGATGGTAAATTATGAAGAGCCAATTTAAAATGTATTTTTGAGCCATGTTTACAAATGTTCATGGTTGTGACTATCCAACTGAATGGTAGAATGAAAGACAAATGTAGATAAACCCACGTAAAAACCTATAAATTCAGACAAATCTGAAGTGATTCTAAGAAAATAATTTAGAAGTGCTAGTTGCTTACAATAACCTTCTACTCTTCCAGTAAAAATCTGATAATATAGAAGGTGCATCTCCACTACAGTTAAAGTGAAACAAGATAGATTAGCACACATGGAGTTCTGTATTTGCAGTTATAATGCAGCTAAGATGTTTGCTACACCACACAAAAACATTTTCTCTAGATATATACTCCTAGGGTTATCTTTAAATGAAGAAACATCTACTGTTGCTGAGGCACAACATTCTCTGTGACAAATAATGGTACAGATTTGGAGGTATTCTATTTTATTCTGTGTTATTCTAGGTCTCAATGAATGTAAAGATTGCCCTTGCTGTATGGAATGCTTTGACAGCAAATCAGAAAAATCCATTTTGTATAGCTAGTGCCAGTTAGGTAGGATGGAGAAAATTTAGCATATGGCTAGTGGGATGATAAACGGAAAAAACAACTGACATGGACTGAGAAATTTAGAATTGTATAGGTCAGAGAGAAAGACACTAAGAGATGACAAAAATACATTGCATTTATTGTTTAAGGTGTGTCTGGACAGAATAAAGTGTATTTTATTCTGAAACACCAGTACTTGTCTAGTGGCAGTAATTATGTTTAAATTTATACACTTCTCCTACTACTAATCCCAGAAATTATGTCTTGACTCACTTCATGCTCAGTCATGATTTGTTGTTTAATTTGGCGGTCAGCAGTAAGATGAGATGCATCTGAGGATTATTTCAGGTTGCAGGCAAATACTTGATAAAAACCAGAAACACACTTTAGCTATAACCTACTCTAGTGTAAATAGGCAGCTTCAGTTTAACCAGAATTACAAACTAAATTTAAATAATGCACAGTTGAAAGAACTCAGAAACAAGTACCTCTAGCAAAGAGAATCCAGAGGAGAAAGTAGAGAACATAACTCAGAAGCGGTGAAAGAAGCACTAAGGTCTACAGCTGTGAAGACACTTTTCATGAAAATTAAGTGAGAAGGGATGAACAGGGAAAAGTTTTAGAGAGGTTTGTGAAAAGAAATATGAAAGTCAGATGAAAGGTCCCAATAATCAAAATTTTTGTTATGCTTTAGTGATTAATGACAGATAAGAAAACACTGAAGGTCTATATTTTTCCCTTTCAATTTTGATGAAAATACTAATTAACAATAACTGATATATAAAGATGCATAGAAAAAAAGGGGGAGGAAAAATTAAGCAAAGAGATAACAGAAAAAGAAGATGAGAAAGACTGTTTTTATTATTATTAATAAATTTAGGTTTTTATGAAAATAAATGTGTAGGTGAGAAATTAGAAGTGAATAAAAGAAGAGACAAACGCCATATGAATAGGAGGTGATTTTAAGCAAGTCAGATGAGGAAAAAAACTAAAGGATATTGACTAGTAAAAGTTGCTTGAGGTTTCTCTCTCAATAACTGAACAAAATTTCAGACTTGAAACATCTGGACAAAGAAGACAACACTTGTTTCAGCAAACAGAGACAAAATATAAGAACTGTGGAAGCCTACTAGAATTTTATTTCAGATGACAGCCAATATTTTCTGTGCCCATGGAAAATGACAACTATGGCCTATGACTCAGGTCCTGGTTATCGAGCTGTGCATTTAACGCGTGAGTCAAATCCTGACATACGTGACAAAGTACAGCAATACCACATATTAAAGGAAGACATCATGAACATTTCTGAGAATTAGAAATAGGGAAATGCTGAAAGTTACATTACAATAACCTAATTTAACAAATTAAGGAAATTACCCATGAAGTAGAAAGGACTTAGAAAGATTAAGCTAAGTCAAGAGATTTTTTTTTTTTTAAATTCGGGTTTGAAACTACATTTATATATTAATACATAAGGAATACAACTGTTCTTACATCTCAGGCCAGCTTTAGATTTTTTTTTTTACCTCTTATCACATTCTACTAGATAGGCATTCAGCTTCACAATCAAAAGCACAGTTGATGTTGGGGTGAAAATTATAAGAAAGTAGAAAGCATTGCTTCACTCAGGCACAATATTAGTATAGTCAATGATGAAAACCATCAGAAATTAAAAATTTCTCAGCTCCCACTGAAGTAGCACACTCCTCTTCACAAGAGACACTGGGAATCTACTTTTGTAACCAGATATTCTCAGACCATTTATTAATGAGAGAGATTTTATTTTTTTTTTTTGTCAGAATCACTGTAGGAAATATTGACGATAAGAAAGACAAAAACAATCCTTACTAGCAGGCGAATTGAGTCAAGTTGTGATGTGGAGTTATAATAACTGTAGATTGTGAGGTTTTCACCATTTGAAGTAGGCTTTGAAGTAGAGATTAAATTATTAGCAGCAAAAATACTCCAGTAGGCAAAAATCCTTTACAGTTTTTGAGTTATGTTGGTGCTTGTTGGCTCAGTGAATGCTAGGAGTCTTAAGCATCTATTTGCTCTCTCTTTTTCTCTAATGCTACAATCCAGAAATTCTCTCTTCCTGCTCTAGCTTAAAAATCCCAAATTTATAAAAACTAAAGATGAAGGTTTGTTTTATATACCTTTCCAGTTTGTTTGGTTGGTTACTTTTTGTTTGGGGTTTTGTTTTTTATTTAAGAAATTAAGCCACATACTAAAAAAAAATTTGCTTGAATTGGGGTAAGTGCAGTTTAGGTAGTTGTTTTTTGTTTTGTTTAGCCAGATGTGTCTTCTGTGATTGAATTAAATTCCAGATTCTCGAAAAGAGGGTAGCCTCTTCATCCAGCAACCTTTCTATTGAGTTCAAATATGCTTCTGCTTAAAGTTGCAATAATATTTTAATTGCACTTTTACCAAATTCAGGAGATAAAGTATTGTTATATCTCACGTATTAACTTTCAAATTGAACTGACAAAGAAATAATGAATAGGGAAAATAATTGAGCTTCTTTTTCTCTGCTGGCTATGGAGAGTTCAATCCTTCCTTTCTTTCTATGGACACAAAATTAGCAACAATGGAAAAAATTTTGGATCTTTGAAAGATAAAATGTGTTGCAGGTGTTCACTCAAAAATAAAATATACAAGACACTTTATTATATTTATACATTATATATACAAGGTGTCATATATTTGAGACAAATCAAAAGAGGCAGCTAGATTAATTTAGATTATTCATATACACAAGGATAGATTTAATTCATAAAGATATAACTGTAGTGTGTCTCTCTGGTTAAAAGACCCACACACCAGTGAGTCTGGTACATTTTTTTATCTGACATCTTGAGGATGTCAGGCACCTGGGAACTAGAATTTGTGGTGTCTTTCAAAGTTCTAGCACTAAAGAGAATGACTGGCAGAGAGTGCATAAGCATGTATTTACACTTCATAGGTGGATATCCATCCACACCACTCCCACTTTTGTGGTTTGTAAAGGTTTTTTGTTTTGGTTTGAGGTTTTGTTTTGTTTTGTTTTTTTTCAGAAAAAAACTGGAAAGAATAATAGATGCTGAAATGTTTGAGAGATGTTAAATGTTATGGTATTTTTCTGCTTTTCTCCTCCTCCCATTAAATTAGAAACTGGTAATACCTAAAATGAATTTCGAGATCCATCTGCTTAACAAATGGAACATTTACAACCCTGAAACTGCCTTTTAGGCAGGGGAATAGCTTGTGCATAATGAAATCAATTGGTTCCTGCATGTTTCCTGTCAATGCCAGGGGGAAACAACAGAGAGTAGGAGGACCAGAAAATAACTGAAAGCATAAAACTCTTGCCTTATTGGGCAGTCTGTCATTTTGACCCTGCAGTCTTCAGTTAGCTTTCTTCAAGTACTACTGAACTCTGACAGAAAGAATTTGTGTCATCTGATCTATTGACATCAGGAAGATAAATTTCACAAGTTTCTGAATTTCTACATTGTAAAATTACTATTGTCTTTAGAATCATGGACTGTAAATCAAAATTAGACCTTTCTGCTCACCTAATGGCAATACTTCTCATGAATGTTGATATTGACATGATTTTCCCATTGCTAGTGACAGAGGATAAACTTGGTCTTTCATGATTTTTAGTTATTAATCCCCTTCATTAAGTAAAAATAAAGACTGTGAAAGATCTGGAAAACACAGATAGCTATATTAGCAGCATTTCTGTGCCACATTCTCTGAACTTGGTCAAAGAAAATCAACAGAGCATTTTTGGCATATATTTCCAGATGGTAGGGCCTGTTCTGATTATGAACACATTGCAGAGTAAACAGGTAAGTAGGACATGCACCTTGAAACCAAGGTTACATCACCAGCTCAGTTTAAGGAACCCCCAAAATCACCTCAGAGGCTAATAATTTACAACTTACAGACACACAGACTTTATTATGTCTGACTGCATGCACACAGTAAGTTTCATTCTGTCTATAGCTTTGAATTGATAAAACATATGAAACTTATTGTTTCTTTTAAGTACTCTGGGTTTACAGAGTAATTCATAAGTACTGAATAGATAAAAATTACCCACTTCTTCCCAAAAGATTGTTTATAGATTTAGGTACTACCATTTTTCTTATGATTAACAATGAACATTTGCATTACCCGCTAAAAAAATCCATGGGAAGGAAAGAGGGAAAGGACTACAAATTTTATATAGCAAAAAGCTGTTCTTTAAAATGTTAGTGCTTTTATGGACTATTTCCACAAGCTTCCCAAGTTTTCATCAGAAAACAATATTTGTATCATTCTTTCTTCAACTAGGTCAAAGTTTTTAAGAGTCCAAATCAAGTAAATTCAAGTTCAGTTGATGTTGCTAATGGAGAGAATATACTCAATATACAGAATTCCTGTATGAATACTGATTACCTGATCAGTAATTACTCTATGTGTTCACAAAGAATACAATAAATATTAAGGCTTTGCCCTGCACTGAGAGCCATACAAGGAGAGCATCTGCTCCATGGCAGAAATGAATGAAAGAGTGCTTATAGGACTGTCAGGATTTGTGTCCTAAATGCCAAACCGATTTGCCTAAATTCAAAAATCTCATTGGTTTCAATGGTCAAATTAGTAAAAGAACTACCACTTCTAAAAATGTAGTTTAGGTTTGTAGTGGTATGGATTTTAAGTACATATTTATGTGACATATGTAAAGCACCTTTTCCTTTAACTATATAGCAAATATTCATGTCGTGCCAGATGTTTATCACTAGTTTCTGTCATCTGACTAGCTACAGGCAAACAGCATTATGTTTCATTTCCCAGACAAAGGATCAAGAAAGGGGATATCACTGTCATTTTTATTCCAGCTATGAGAAGACAGAATGTTGTGGTTCTTCTCCTGACTGACAGATGAGTGAAGAAATTGACCAACTGTGTCCTATGGTTCAGGTTATTTCCTCCAGAGCATATCAGAATAAAATTGAAGAATAAGTTCTTGCTATAGAGCTGCTATAAAATAATTCAAAAATCCTATATAACAGCTATCATTCTTTCTTAAAATTAGAAAGTCAAGCATCCTTCTTTGACAAAGGCTGGTTCTTAGACTATCTGAAATTCCTATTTGTTCCTTTTTTGAATCTTCTACTTAATTAAAATGTGTTTCAACTTGTTTATTATTTTGGTTTGGTTTTTTTTCAGAAATTTCCCTTGTGTTGTGGGGTAAAAGTGAAAGTAAACCGGGTCTTTTTTCCTGCCATGTGGGACGGGACGGGCAGCGGAGGGAAACCCCGGCAGCTGTGCAAGCTGGGAGCACACCTGGGGCTGCGGCGGCAACTCTGACCACGGGCGGCGGCGGCACGGGGGCTCTGGCGGCGGCCCTGCGGCAGAGGCCCCCTCCCCCCGGCAGCGGGGGAGTGGCGGCAGTGGCGACAGCCTGGCAGCGGTGGCCACGTGGCACTAGGGACGCCGCCATTACCGGAAATGCCCTCCCAGCCTGCGTGTCACCTCCGGACAGCCGCGGCGTTTCCCATGAGCAACCACGCACGTGTGGGCTGTACCCTAGGCGGGGCCCACAATGCTGGGTACCCAATCACAGGAAAGGCCGGCCTCTAGGGGCCATCTACGCATACGCAGATCGGGGCCCCCTATAAAAAGGGGAGAGTGGGCGCCAACGCTCTCCCTTGGCGTGGATTCACTATGGTAGCAGTATCGTCCTCCATCCCCGCGCACGCGGACGGGCTAGCGGCACAGCGGCGACAGCACGGTGTTGGTTTGTCCAAGGGGAAAAACCGAGCGGAGGCTCGTGCTGCTGTACGTCCTCAGATCGGTTGTGGGCCTTCTCTAATTATCCCGGCGTCTCTTCGGGAGCCCAAGAAAGAGACCAGCACTACTCCAGAACGTTCTCACCCCAATACGGGCCATGGGAAAACTTAATTTGTCTGTCTTTTTGCACTTTATTGTCGGGTTTTCGGTGTGTGTGAAATAAACTGTGATATTTGTGTGTTTTCTTTCTTTTTGGGTGTGTGTGTGACTTCTCTCGGACATCTCTTGTCAGAATCTCTATTTTAGTGGTAAAACCATGACACCTTGTCTTGAAAGAGCATCCTTCCACTGTTACTTTATGTATGAATCTGCAAGGTAATAGAAATGAAAGGTAAAAAATATTAAGAATAATAATTTATAATGCAAAACCATGTATCTGTGTTAGCTCTTGAAAAAGCAAGGTTTTTGTAAAATTAATTGCTTAATGCTTCCGCCTTCTCTATCCTTGAGGATTAAATTTGCTGAAAGCTGAATTTTTCTAAGGTTTAAAATAAAGGTATTTTCTTTCATAAGGAAAGAAAGAAAAATCAGCACTCCACAGTCAAACAAGGGAAAAAAAAAAACAAAAAACAAAGGGGAAATGATTATCTGCATCTGAGAAATTCATTCTTCTGAATTAAATTTGATCTTGGGGTAGGCTGGTGGAAGAAGGGCAGAAGAGAGAGAAGAAAGGAGTTCAGTTAATTTGGAACACATAAACACTGCTGACTTTCTTTGTAGCTACATGATATTCATTAATGTATCGTGCCTTTATGCAATATACAAAACAGGATAGAGATGTGACAGTCACTTTCAGTTTTAACACAGCTCTCCTGCAATGACAAACAGTTTGGTGAGGCATGTGCAAGATGTTCAAGAAATCCTTTTCTATCCTGGAATAGCTGTGACTCTTTCTCTTCCAATAGTATCATATACCTAGCATATAATAAAAAAATAGAACCACCTCACAAAATGCAATACTTCCAATTCAGAGTATAATATGGTATCAATTTCAGTCATTTGCTTACTCTAGATTAAGGCAAATATTAAAAACCTTTTGGGGCCAGTATTTTGTCAGAAGGTGACATGTAGGTGAACAGCAGAGGGGACAGTCTGTTAGTTCTGTCGTGGCTGTTATGCTCAGGGTCAGGTGTAGTCATCTCAGCAGAAGTGGGGAGGTGATGCCTTACTGAAAGCAATCAAAATTTCCCATTGTGAGAAAATTTGATGTGCAGTGTAGGGATGATAAAGAAAGTATTTCACATTGAAATCCAACTTCAGGTTGCTGCTGAAAATATTAGTTTCTTTGCTTCCAGCTGCATGCTCCCATCCTCTGTGCATCATGAACTAAAGTAAATTTGGATGCCAGACAAGCATGAAAGTCAATGCAAAGATGAAAAGGGCATAACATACTGGAATAGGAATAAAGTAGAGGAGCAAAAGAACCCTCCATAGAGAGAACTGATAGCTAAATTTGATTAAGTACGCTGAGAGAAAGAAGTCTGGGATTCAGAGCAGTGAGGTAGCTTATGGGAGAAATGTTCATTGAGATATTTGTGTGTTAAGTAGGAGTATGAAAAAAGCAAAACATCAAAAGCAACAGAAAGGAAGACCTATTTTTTATGGACAATTTGAAGACAGAATAGCATTCCTGCACTCTGGGAAGCCATTCAAAGCAGCAGGAACAAAGCCCAGTGTAGTAGGGGAGGATTCCCACAGTAAAGATATATATGTAGGGGTGTTTTCAAGTCATTAATTTTACTATCATTCATCCATTTTCCTCAAAGTCAGTTTGTTCTAGTCTTCATTCTAATAACAACTTCTGCTAAGAATTTAAGACCTTTTTACAGTTTTTATATTACTGATCAGAAGTGAAAACAGCCCCATTTCTCCAATCTCATGTATACAGGATCCTGATACAGTGTCTTAGCATGTAGGCATAAATGGTCCATGCATGATCTAAGTTTAACAATTCCTCAAGTAAGGTAGAGAATTTTACCATCTAAAGGTAGTAAACAAAAATATTTAAAAGTAGCTACTGAATATTCAATGTGGCCATACTGAAACTAATCTTCAGGGGAAAAAAGCATCTGTTTCCTAAAAACTGTGTCCTTTGTACAGTTCTGAAACCAAACCACCAAAATTAAAACTATTTGTGTGTCTACTATTTTTATTAATTTCTTTTAAAAAAAATGGTCTCTGAAAAGCTAGATCTGTAATATGATTCAGCTGTCAGTTCCTAGAAATCCACTTCATTCTTCTGTAAACAACAAAATGTGTCTGACTCAAGGTATAACACAGTAAGAATGAAAATATTTTACCCTTAAAATTTGTGTTGAGTTAATCCTATGATTGTTCTTAAGTACACTCAATAATCAACTAATATATGTATTAGAAATCAAAATATCCAACTTCCTTATCTGTATGAATGGAAATCCAGAAGTGTAACAACTGTGCATGTCATATTTTTATTAGTCGACCTTCATATACTTAACCACCATGTTCATGATGTATATTAATCATTTTTTTCTCAATCTTCTACAAGCTGCAGCCCACAAAGTTGCCCATAGCTATTTCATGACAAATGGTAACTTTCTCTTGGTTAGGGAACGTCACAGCAGATGCATTTTTTTTCCCTATTAGTAAGCTTCAGAAGTGCATGAGTTCCTGTTGCTTACTCCAAAACTGGAAAATTCTGTGCTGCCTCAATATATTTTCTCTGATTATGGGCACACCTTTGTCATATGCAATCTCCAGAAAATTGCCTGTCTGCTTGTACAAAATAATGAAAGTGAATGAATATTTTTTTTTATATGCACCTCTAAATATAAAAAAAAATTGTCCTTTAAAAGAGAAATCTGACTTCTAACATATGGCTGATTAATTGGCATGAT
>VYZS01079888.1:14594-27242 GCA_013400695.1 Neodrepanis coruscans | reverse complement strand
GCAAAAATTAGGGCAGAATTCTGTGTGAATTTTTTATTTTATCAAGTCCTAACACAGAAGTTATAGAGTTACACAAATTCTGATTTTTTTTTTTTTCAGGGGAATCTAGCAGATGTTTCTGTATTTAGGCATGAGCCCCACACTTGTGGAGTTATTCCATGTTTCAGGTTCTGTTAGACAGCAGCACTTGGCTTTCTGTAACAGACTGAAGTGACTACTACTACAAAAAGGAAATGTCAACTCCCCAAACATCCACAGCTGCAAGACTGACCCTTCCTAAACCTAGCTTGATTGTGTGGCTCATTCAGAACTCTTATTGGGTGACAACTTTGGTGAAGGCCCAGTGTCTTTCAGGATTTAGAAATGGGTATATCCCATCCCCCTACCTGCCTAGGCTTTCTGAGATAGAAATCTGGGAGTGTGATCAGGAAGGAAACTCTAATGAGTTTCAGTGAGTTCCCCAGCCCAATCCTTTCAGGGAATCAAGCTACAGTTTAGCCACAAAGAGAAAATCCAAAACATAACTTGCATCGTTAAAGCTGAGGAACACTAGCTAAATCATAAGATTTTTTTTTTCCTAGAAAAAAAATCCTCCTTAGGACCCCATTTTGCTACCCTAACATCATACTTTTACCGACAAAACAGTCCTTTCTTCTAAATATTTGAATCACAATACAGTCAGCATAAAAGTACTTGGAATAGGTTCAGATATATGCTGGTAACNAGCCTTTTAGTTGATTTTCATGATCTATGTTGTGGTTTGCTGGAGACATACAAGAACCATGCAACATGGTGGGTTTTTTTCTTAAAGTGGGTTCTTGAAGGTTTGGGGCCTTTTAGCAGCCCACTAGTGCTGCTTATTAGACAACTGTTGTCAAAATACTAAGCGGTCTTTTCAGCTCAGCCAATCTGGTTTGGTTTTGCTGGCATTTTTTTGTATTTTTTCTGCATGCAATATCCTTTGAAAGAGAAAAATAAAAGTCAGTAGAGATACATTCAGCTGAATACTTAACCAAAGAGAAGTAGTTTTCTCTGTATGTTATTTAGCTACTCAGTAGAGAATATTATAGCTTGGGCTTCAACCTTTCAGAGACTTTTTTAGAATGTTGAAGTTACTCTGCAAATGTCCAACTAAAGTTTAAGTGGGGGATCTTACAAAATAAATGATGTTTCCACGTTTAGCACTTTAACTAAATATATTAAATTTTTTACATGGCTACAGAGCTTTAGCAGATTATTTTTTAAAAAAATTGTCCTTAATCTAATTTTAATACTTTCTAGACCAAAAGAGCAGCGAGGTAATTTTGATTTAGTTGAAAGGTTTTACAAAGTTATAACATCAAAACCATATCTGAAATAATAATTTGCAGCAATAATGAATTTATCAAGGTTTTTTCCCATTGTGACTTTCAATTGATCATGAACAGCAAGTTCCTCAGATATCTCTCTTATACAATATTTATTATATAGTTTCAAAGAATAGTTCTTAGGCTTTAAATTGTGACAAATTGCCTTTTCAGAAAAAAAAAAGAAACAATGTTTTTATCTGAAAAGATTCTCAGATGTGTTTCATTGTGCAGTTAAAGCACATAACATGTTCTACTAGCCTCTCTCTAGCAAAGGACATTGTACGTTGAGAGACCAGGTTTTGTTCTTTCTCTACATCTTAAATGGCAACTATCAGATAAATTAATGTTGGAAAGAGTCACTGTGAGTTTTCCTGTAGGTACTTGTGTTATCAAATTGCTTTTTACTCAGCAGTTGGTATCCTGTAATGCTCTATTATTATTAACTTCACTGCTATGAGCAGGCATTTTCCTTCTTTCACAAAAGTACCTTGTTGTTTCCTTATGCGTAATTTGATTTTATAGGGGAATCCTCCTCTAATCTAGATGACACAACCCTGCATTTACAGTATGAAAGGGCAGACATCTTCTATTTGCAATATTGCATCATAGGATCTTCAGTGAACTACTCTAGCATTCACTTCCTCCAGGGCTGTAGCTGATATTGTAGTATCTGTGAAGCTTAGGAACCATGTTTTTTGGGAAAAAAACCCACATTTACTCAAGTGAAGTATGCACTGGAGAAAGCCCTTAGGAGAATCACAATTCCTTCTGCTAAGGAAGCAATAGCCCGGGTTAAGGAAGCCTGGGTCATGGTTAACCACTGAACTTTTGAACTGTTCTGTGTGCCCTTGCAAGTGGCAACACTTTTTGACTTCAGCAAACATTATTTCAGATAAGTGCCCCCTTTTCCCCAAATTGCGCCAAACAAACGCAGCTCTTTATAAATGGACAGGACTTATTTTTAACACATAATACCATCCCTGCTTAGTCTGTAAATTAAGGACTGGAAATTATGGGAAGTTACTGGAGCTGATAAGTCACAGGAAAGAAAGGGGAAGAAATAAAAATTATTTTTATCTGAAAAGGTAATTCATAAGAAACAATACACATTTTAATTATTCACAAACTATTATTAACTTGAACTGATAGGGGTAATTTAAAAAATATATTAAAAAAAATTCTTCCAGTATTCATAATGTGGCCAAATTTACTAGATATAGAAGCTTAACTAATTCTATTTTGCAGTCAATGGACACTTTTGTTATCAGTTCTAATGGAAGGCCTGCTGCAGGAGGCTCAGATAAATTCAAATAGGTTTAGAATACACATTTCCTGATCATAGCTTTAATACTTTCACACCTTTTATTCCTCATATTGTTCATTAAAAGTAGTATAAAAACAATGAAATATCTAATGATACATTTTCAACTGGATTGATAATAAATAGGACCCTATTCTACTCTATATAAATAAATATTAGTGAGAATTAGTGAGAGATGTTAGCTCTATCCAATGACATCTCCCAGTCACCTGTTCTTACCAGGATCACAGTCACACAATGTGATTGGTATTTTCATTGTTTTGCAGACAACTCTTCAGGGAATTTCTTTTAGAACTAAAGAGAATCTACAGGAGTAAGAGTGAGCTTTTAAGGTCAGGCACAAGTCATGCACTACTCAAATTTAAGTGCTCTTTAAGGGACTTGATGCTGGTTTTCTGTGTAAGGATCAGACAATTGGGTTTTTTTGCAAATTGTTGCTTGGTTTATTCTAGGTCTCAAAATAGTTGGTGTAAAAGAATCCAGTGTCTGCAGAAAGCTCACCTCTATAATAATATATGTCAACAAAAAAACACATGTGTATGCACACACACATACACAGAGACAAGGGGGCTCAATTTCAGCTCATTTGGGATATTTTCATACTCTGTAATAAAAGTTACAGTTTCAAAGGACTTCCGTGCTTTTATGTTCTAATGGCATATGGTTTGAGTGGAGCAGTCTATAAATGAATTGGTGCTGACCAACACTGGGCACCATTTATTTACTTTCTGTTTATAAACCTTAATGTTTGTTTTCCATGCATTCTGCTTCATGAAGATGATCACTAAATACAAGAGTTCCTTTAAAACAGCAGTGACTGTGGTTTGGCTCCTCTTAACAAAGTAAGTTTATAGCTTCGTTGAAGATATTCCAGACTCCAATGCCTAGTTCTTTTCTCTTTTTTTTTCCTTTTGTCTGTGTGTGTGTGTCTTTATGTAACTGATGTTGATTTTGAGTATCTGACTTCAAAAGAACACAGTAGGAGAAAACAAAGAAAAGTTAGGGTTTATGTGACCTCATATTCAGCATACAAACAAAAAATAAGCAAAAAGCCATCACACTGTAAAGGAAGATTCTGCAGTCATTTGATTAGATGCTCACCTTTTGGTCTCTATATGATGGATTTCAATGATCATGTCTACAATTAATAAAGAAAGAAATGCATAACATTTATGAACATACATTTAGCCCATCAAATTTCAGTTCTGTTCTCTCTTGCAGACAGCACACTCTTACCCCTAAAATATCTGTCTGTCTGGAATCACCCTAAATCATCTTTGTCAGAGCAACAGGTGACTTAACACTAAGGCAATGCTCTGTAGGATAACTATATATATTCTAGAATAATTCTCAAGAGCAGGAAGAGAAACTGCAGTTTCATAGGTCGTATTTAGACCTTTGTTGATGAAGAGTAGAAAATGTGAAAAATTATGGAAGACACCTTCCAGGAAGACAGTCACTCAGAGATGTTCAGTGAAGGAGTCAATAGTATTTATGAAGATTAAGATGGATTTTTATGATCACTTTTATCACTGTTGCTCTTTGTAGATCTTTTGCTCTTGTGATTTTTTTTTTTAATGAGTATCACAGAGGAATGGAAGAGAAGTTAAGCCCTGAGAATTAGGTCATTATCACTGTGTTAGTGTCCCACTTGTAGCATTTGCTATTCCAGGGTGTTTACATGCCAGATGACTGTTTTAGGAAAGAAGAAGTGTTCAAGGTAGCAGCTTTCAGATTCTCCAAAGCCAGATGAGATGTTTTCAGCATATTTCTATCAGTAAGTTAGAGGATTCCTTCTTGTAAAGAATGTTTATGCCAGAAAAGGATTTTTACCCCAACTAACCACTCAAGCCCAATCTCACCAAATGTGAACCTCTACATACTCTGATCCTCAGGAGGCAGACACATGAGGGAACAAGTGGAGCCCCTTTTGTCTTTCATCTGATTTTCCTACTTCAGCTTCTTAATTGAAGTGAGGAAAACTTATCTTGTTTTTCAGTTACCCTCTCTCTGTGGAAGGAGATAGAGTGGTTATTCCATGGATTGCTGTAGCCCAGGAAAATCTATATCAAGTTTATTTGCTACAGCTCTGAGTGTTTATAGGATGATGGCTTTGAGTTCAGACAAGACTGACTGATCCATACACTTAAAAAGCAATTAGCTGGTGTGTATTAGTCCAGTAGTAAAAGCATAGGCTTGTGTTAGCCTTTAGCTTTTGGGGCTCTTGTCTCAACCATCATTTTTTTACAAATTACTCCTGCGGCAAAGCAACCACTGATACTGGGCAGCAAAACACTGCAACCACAATTATCTAATTTGAATACCTCTGCAAACATACAGCCATACAAGCAAGTAAACATAAGGTAACAAGAGTATCAGCTGACTTACAGTCACTGTTTACATGTACACTCTTAGCCTCTGGCAAACAAAAGGTAGTACAAGTGATGCCAGTGCATTGCTTTGAGTACTTTAAATGAAGTCCTAAGATCTGTCTCATCTTCTTAGAAGAAAACTTTGTGAGTGCCATCTGAAAATGCTAAAGTGCATGTTGTTCTGTTGTGTACTCAGAAGTACTATTAGTTAAAATACTAGGTTTTAGGTGCTTAGCATTTTGTGGCATCCCCTGTATCAAATACTTCAGATGTTTATATCATGTTTGTGGTCAATCCATTACTTGAAAGTGGGAGCCGTAACATTCAGGACACTAATACAGCTGCTTACACTTAACCTACAGTAAAATGAGTATCTCTTAATCCTCCAGCTACAAAGATGTCTCTAAGCCTGAGGTGAAGGAAAATGCCTCTCTCCACTTAATATTAACATATTTTATTTTTTTTCCTTCAGTGAGGAACCAAAGCCAGTCCCTTCTCGTCACTTCACCTACGTCAACATGAGCAACTTGTGCAGCGCAATGGGTCTGTGTGGAGGAAACAGCTGCAGCCAAAGCTCTCACAACTATGTTAAACATGTCACAGGGGTTTACTGTGGCTGGGTTGTGGCCTGGCCCTGAGTGCTGACTGCCCTGCTAGTAGCAGTAATATGATGGATATGCTTCTAAGGCTCTGCATGCAATTTAGTTTCGTCTGAAAGAATTTATATTATGTGCTTTAAGAAACTTTCACAACACATGCTAAAGCATGGTGAGGGTGGTTAAGAGGTTCACTTCAAGCACACACCTCTGACCTTAAAGACAAAGCTAAGGCTGGTGTAACCTCAGTACCTCAGTGATTGGACAGCTGAGTTTTAGAGGCTCATACTGAGTTTTATGTGAACATTTGAAAAAACCAATACCATTCAGAATCCACTTTCTAGCAGGTTAATTCACTGGAATTCAGTACACAGATGCATATTTTCCAGTTTCTTTGCAGGACACCAGAAAAATTTTCTCCCAAGAAAGTCTCTGTGTAACTGGCCTTTGATTAACAAACAGGCCTTTGACCCTCTAATGAATATATGATTCTTTTTGGAAAAAACAGGACATACTACTCTAGTTTAGCTGAGGCCTTGTTGATGATCATGCCTTGGAATTACAAACACATATTTTTTTGCATGGAGAACTTCTCCTTTTTATGATTCTTTGGTTTTCATTACATAAGGCAGTGCCAGAGATTGCTACCTTGTGCACATTCCCGAAGTTAGGACAAAATTACTGTTTACAGTTGCACAGAGTATTTCATAAACCAGCTAGTGTATTTGTGAACACTAACTTTTCTGTCTCCAGTGGGTTTCAGAGGAACAGAGATAGCACTGTGTTTCCGAACTGTGTTACAAAGAGCAGAGAAGCTCTGCAAAGACTCCTGTGCTAGACTATCTCCTGCCGTCAGAGTGAAAGACTTTTTTGCTCACACGCTATTAGTGGAAGCTCAAAGACACTTCAACAGTTACAGTAATTGTGCTTTAGCTCCCGAAAGGATAAACTGTAAACTGCAATCCCCTAAAAACCAAAAACCTCATCATTTGACCTCTTTCTCTTCTTCCTTTCTCCCCAGCCTTTTATTTATCTCTTATTGGATGAGATGGACAGGACGAAAGTCTGGGAAAGCTCTTGGCTGGCTCGAAGCTTGAAAACAACATTAGTCACCAGATCCACCCAAAAATATTAACTACAAGAAAGACTAGCCAAACCAGAAAGAGACAAATGTAACCAGGAAGTACTTTGTGTAAATCTATGGAGGTTTGTTTATTTGTTTGAATTTCTCCCTTAAAACATTGTTACTTTCAGACATCCCCAAACATAAGCTTTCTGTAAACAAAATACAATATTTTTTCCAATGTTTTGCGGTATCCACACAGTTCCACACTTTCATTTATTTGAAAAGTCAGACACCAGCCATGTGATATTCTGAATTTTTCTTCTGACTTTTTTTTAAAGGCAGGAACAAAAGGAGGTGGGTACAAAGAATAACAGATTTAGTGAAATGAAATGTTTAATAGTGTAGTAGTATAAGTTTGTAGTATATTTTCTACTGTACTAATAAACAAGTTGTTATGGTTGTAATAATGTGCTTTAAAACTTTTCCCACTTATTTGGTGAATGAAGAGGACAGAGGGGATGCGGTGGGCGAGGGAACAGAGGGGGTCTGTGAGGAGCTGGCCCGGACCATAGGTTCCAAGGGGTTCTGGAACCCCAAGCTGCAGGACACCCCCTCTCCTTGCTGAGGGCTGGGCCGGGCCCAGTGCGGTGGCAGCAGTTGGGGGCTGTTTGCGGGCCATGGGGCTATGGGTCTGGGCAGGCTCAGTGCAGGTGCTGCCCACCCTGCTGGCCCCAGGTCCTGCGGCTGGACCAGAGCAGTCACTGGCGGGTGGCCGGGACGCTGCGCGGCCACAGCTGTCTGGCTGCAGGGCGCCTCTTGCCAGGAAGCAGCAGCAAGGCAGTGGGAGCACCCACCAGCGTGTTTTGTCATGGTGCTGGGTGCTCCAGCTCCGCACCACCCCTGGACTGCAGCACCTCGGTGGCAAGCGGTGGCAGTGCAGCGCCTCGGTGGAGAATGGTGGCGCAGACAGTGGTGGTGCTGTCCTCATTAAGCTTTGGGGGACAGTGTTGGCTCTAGGAGGCAGCCGCTGCCATGTTGCCCCCCATGACGAGCCCTGGTGCCACGCGATGGCACACCAAACCGCCGGCCAATGGGAACTTTCAACACGAGAAAAACAGAAATAGAGGAGCCTTTAACGGCCACGTGCCTGACGCCTGCCTGCTTTTTCGGCATGGCAGTAAAGGAGTGTGGTCAGAGCCCAGGCGTTGTCAGCAGCACATAGAGCTCCGCATGTCCGCCAGTCAGCGGCAAGTTGTGGCAGGTGTTGGCAGTGCGGTGCCTCTTCCCATCGATTCCCAGGGCATTTTCCTCCACCTCCCCACCTTGTGTTGTCCCTTTGCCAGCCTTCACCTCCCCCGCCACAGTCCCCACTCCCGCAGCACCCCCAGCAGCTGCCACACAGCAGCTGCACCGCCACTGCCCCTGAGGAAACGTCATTGCCCCCTGCAGCAACACGGACATCGCTGTATGCCAGGGCATTGAGAAAAAAGGGATGTTTTTGTCTTGAATTGTTTGGATTCTTGGTTATACTGTGATTTTTGTTCCCTGTTTTTTCTTTACATATATATACATACACTCATAATATATACAAAAATAGACGATAAATATATAGACAGATAGCATAATAAATTGGTGTTGCCTCTAATTGTTTTTTGTGTCATATAAAAGGAGTCTTAATCCTTAATACAGGACACAAGTGTTCTACTAAATTGATCAGAAAAATGTGAAACCATCTATATAACAGTATTTATTATTCTACTTGAGAAGATTTTTTGTATTTTTATTATTTTAAAACCTATCAGAAAATTAGTATTGAGATCTGTCTCCATGAACGAATAATCAAGTGAACAAAGACTGAAACAACCTGCTTCAGTGGTGTATTACCATATAAAATTTCAACTTAAAACAATTAATTATCTGAAATACAGTCTTGGTTTTCTAGAACACCGGTTTGAGGGGAGTTCTTCATTTACGGGTACATGGATTAAAGGAGGAGTTCTTGGCAATTTAGCACTCATCATGCTGTTTTCCAGACTAACACTGGATATGCTAGACATAAACATATGTTGAAAAAATGTCAGTAAGTAGTCCAAAGTTAAAATATGGAACTCTCAATTTCTTGACAAATCGCTGTAAAGTATAGAAAGGAAATTCAAGCTCCTGCCATGATCCCAATATTCTGTGAATAAAAAGATGTTAATTTATGGAAAGGGTAAAAAAAGAGGACCACTCTGTGGCAGCATGACACATGAAGGAACGTGTTCAAGATTTCTCATAGATCACCTATCAAGAGTGCTTTAATGGTGATTTATAGCAGAACCTACGTGTAGGTCTCAGCTTCAGTCCTGAGGCCTGCCCACTGCTAAGGAAAGGGGGTACATGACATCCAGTCTAAAATCTTCTTGATTTCTTGTTCTTCCCAGGCTATTGGTTGAGATACTTGTTTTGTAATGCTTAGAAGCTGCAGATCAATCTTTTCTGTGTACTGACTCCATCCTGTCCCCTCAGTTTCACTGGCATGATCAAAGCTGTACTCAGATCGTCTGTGAAACACTTCTGCCTGTGTTGTTAGTAGTTGGCATACTCAGTGCTCTGTTGTGTGACGTCTTGAGAAGGTGTAAGCCTCCATGTGTTTTTTTAAGAAGTATTATAAAGGAAGTCATTATTTTATTCACCATAGAATTAACTCATGAAGTCTGAGATAAGTTACTGTGAAGACTAATATTTCCACTCCATGATTTCAACTCTTATTAAGAAAAAAAATCATAAGGAGAAATTAATAAATAGTGTCAGAACTTACACTGTTACAGCTACTACTTTTCTAGATGTTTTGGAGTACAGCTTGAGCAAGTGGAATCAGGAAGGAATTTTCTCCCTATGCATAGAACATTTTAGTAAACATATTTCAGAGATCATGTCTTTCCTTGAAGCATCTGGGATTTAATGGAGGTTATAGAACTAGAGAGAGCATCCAGACACAACATGTGGTGACTGATAGCTAGTTTTCTATCAGATGTTCCTATGTTATTGTAAAATAACTGGTTATGTTCTATTACGATGCATAACCTATCAATGCTTTACAAACAAACATGGAAAAATAAGGAGAATGGCTTTCCACCAGGAAGAACACTAAATACAAATAAGTTATCAAGATTTCGATACTCTTCCCTCCTGTGTTTGGCAAGACTCAGTGACATCTCTTTGTTTTCACTCCTGACGGGTTTCATTGCAATAAGTGCCAGTAACAATTATGCTGAGTTTGGCTGAATGCAAATTCAGTCTGAATTCCTGCAGCTCTTCAGACTTTGACAACCCTATCAGTTCATAACAGACCACCTGTTTGTTTTGTAGTGCCTGCCAAAACACAGAAGTGTTAATGAGGAAAGGAGATGCAACTTAATATGTGTGTATATTGATATAATATGCATAAATTCACACACAGTTAATGTACACATTTCTTTCCACTATGGCAGATAGAAGATAAACAACTTGATTGCGAGGTGAGGCTGTTTTGCTTCCCCCCTATCCCACTCCTTTAGTTGCCTTAATGTGTTTATTTAGCATCAGGGTGCAATGCGGAGAGGAAAAACTCTTATAAGCCCTTTCATGCAAAAATTGCAAAGGACATCAGTATTTGTCCTGACTTCAAACTCACAACACCATGATGTAGATGGTAGATGTCACAGAGTGATCCACAGATTGTATATCCTAAAATCAGTGGAATTGGATTATTCACAGCAGATGTGTTATTTTCACCACATATCAATTATATGCAAACAAGCGTGCATATGGCATCTTCATAAAAAAAATAAACTAGTAGAGAACAGGTCCTTTTTCTCTCAAAACATTACAAAGAGTACTAAAGCTTTCAGTGTTTCCAAATATCAGACAATGACAGGTACTGAGTAAGCCACATCTTCCAGCTTATTTTCTCTAGTTGTGCCACATGGCACTGCTCCTACTGAAGATATATCCATGCATGTTTCATATATGACCTCAAAGACAGACAAAGAGAATGAAGACCAAAATTTAGACAAGCTTTTGTCCCAACGCAAGGTATCAAGTCCTGGATTTTCAGAGGTCCTTAGCAACTTGATCCCTCATCTGAATTTTCATTAGAATTTAAAATTATGAAGACTATTGATTGGAAGAAATAAACATGAAACAGAGAAAAATAATAGGAACTAAAAAGAAAGAATAATGGGAGAGAGACGGTAACATTCTGTAGCATGAGTTAAAATTAATTAACACATTCCAGCTCACTTCTTCCATTGGAAGTATAGCCCCTCAACTGTTAAGAAGCATCTTTTTAGACCATAACAACAAACACCAAAGTTTTAAATTTTGAAAGTCATAAAATTTGAACTTTGGAAATTAGTACCTGGTTTTGCAGTTTGTACTCAAATTGATGTGTTGAAGGGCACATGTGTGAAGCAAAATGTACAGGAATGCAGTCTATTCTATAACAGAATCCCATATTGCATTCTGAAAAATCTCTTTGAATGAATGGATGTGTTTTGAATCAGGTTTGGCATAAACCTGAGACATGTATAGAAAGTAGCAAAAATTCTGAAAAGACTGAGTGTCCTTGTCCAGGTAGTCAAAAGGCAGGAAGAAAACATCTGATCGTCTTAACATCCAATGAATATTCACATTTGTTCCATACATTTTATTGTTTTGTAAAACCAGATTTCTACTTTTTTTTTATCCTTAGACTTTGACTCTATGTGTCCTGAAGCTTCCCTCAACATGTTATTAGTACCTAGAAATTTTAAATTTAATATAGCAGAGATATGTATTGCCTTGAGTTGTTAACATTTATCAGTCTTCAGACCCCATGTCATAACTATTTCACACATTAATGGGATGTCCACCTTTAAATTATATGCAGTAAGTATAATTTAAAAGAAGGTGACACTAGATCTTTGATAATTTGAATAAGTTTTTCTCCTATTATTAAAATTCATTTCTTTTCTTACTCTCATGCTTTTTTCAGAAGTTAATTAAAAAAATAAAATTAAAATACATATGCAAGACAAATTGAATTTAAAAACTAATTTTAACATGTTTTGAAGTAAATTAGCTTATTTTGCTCCAGAATAGAGTCAAAAAGTGACTATTAATGAGTAGCTTTACTGCAGAAGTTAATTTTTAATAACTATATTAGACTAAAGCTAAAAAGAATTTTGCAGAAAAGCCTAAAGATAGCTAAAATCTTATCTAAAATCTTATATAAAACAATATAGATAAGGTCAGAAGCAAATAATGCTGAATGATTATGCTGCTGACAATGAAAGGACAACCCTGACTGCTTCCATTCTGTACTGCAGCATATGATGCAAACACATTCCCATCATGACCTTGGACTAATATTTTAGTTATGTCAGTGTCTCATCTTTAAAACAGGGCTACTGTGTCAATAAAGTTCATTAGTGAGTGTAAACTGCTCAGATAGTATGGTGATGAGATAATAGAACACATATTATGCCTATGTGTAAGCATTTATTCATGTAAAAGCGGGAATTAGGAATGATTTCATCTGCACAAGAATAGCCAGAGAGAGAACTAGCACAACATATTTTTAAGGAGACGCTGCACTCAGACACAGGTCAAATTTTGTAAAACTGCACAGATTAATGCAATACTCCTGACTCTGTGCAGAAATCAAACTGACTTGGATTAAGGATGTGAGTAAAGAGAAACACCTGTCACCATCTCACTGAAAGGGTTATAAAAAATTATTATTTTCTACTATAAATTCAAAGACACCATTATTCTCCAGTTTCAGGGATAAGTGGGTGGGAAATAGATTAAACTGGTAATTAATCATAAAATCTCCTCTCCTAATTCATATCATAAAGGATAAGCAGTCCCCTGTAATGACTGAGACTGTTTTCAAAGAAACACTAAACTAAAAATATATGCCAAAACAATAGGTTAAAAC